>JAPPVO010000029.1:147479541-147520463 GCA_030407325.1 Camellia japonica
AGAGGGTAGAAAAGGGTTGCAAGAATGGGGAATATAAAGTGATGTTCTTACCCTTGAAGATCCCTTGAAGAACAACTGGTGCAGCCACTCTCTAATGCTCAAAACCAGTCCAAAACCAACACAAATAACCTTCCAAGTCTCTCAATCTCGAGCTAAGGTGTAAAGGTGTGTGTAATGGTGCAAAAGTGAGGTAAATCTACACTTTCAAGCCTAAAATCACACACACAAGAGGAGAGAGATGGAGATCTATGTATCTATAGATATATGACAGAGAAATATATGTATAAGCTCTGGTTTTTGCCTCCAAAATGCTAACCCTTAGCCAAGAGGAGGAGCTCTCCTCTTATAGGCATTGTAAAGCTTGTCAAACAAGCTTGGAAGGAGTGTATCCCCTCCATACACGTGTATGGAGGGGAGCAAAAGCTACAAAGCTGTCTGAAAATATCCCAGAAAGCAAGTGCACAGTAGTCGGCAGGGCAAAATGGTCATTTCGCCAAAAATAGTGCCGACCGGCACAATATAGTGCCGATGGAAAAACCAGCCAGCCGGTGGCCTCTAGTCATAGCCGGTGGTGTGTGGGGGTGGCTCACAAGGCATTCCCTGCCCTTCCAAGGCAAAACACAAGTGTTTGGTGCAAAACCAGACACAAAACGGTCGAGTTTGGAGGTCCTGAGGCAAGGCGCGCGGGCCGAGAACTCCGGGAACTCCAAACGAACACAAACATGGATAATCACCGAGTGTTCAAGCGGTGACGTCCAAGTCTTGAGGACGGTCAAAAATGGGGTGTCTACAGTTGCCCCTCTTTGACAGAACTCGAGAGTCATAACAATGACGGGAGTGAATGTCAAAGCCCAGAGACGACCCATTTTTGACAAGGCCGAAGACTTGGACAAACAAAATATAAATAGATAAATGGTTGTGCCCGCAGGCTGCCTACGTATCCCTTTGCAAGGAATCAAACCAGCGTAGTTCGGGGGCAGGAAGCAAAGTGATGCACAATGCAAATGCATAACTTATGATCATGCAAAGGATGCTGTAATGAAGCAATTATGCAAAATAAATGCAACATTTTAAGCGAATGCTATGCAAACAAGTAAACATGAACCAAACTACATGTCATGTAGAAAGGATGTAAGAAAATTATGCAATTCTCACGGCGTCTTGCGCGGAGAAGGCTAAAAGTGACTACCGAGAATACCCAGAGTCTCAAACACAACATCTCTCAGCGTATCGTACACAGGAGAGGAAAGAGTAACACTTCTCAGCGTAGTACACGCGAGAGAAGAAAGATAAAATTTCTCAGCGTAGTACACGCAAGAGAAGAAGGAAAGGCAAAGAGAAACCTCATCAGCGTAGTACACGCGAGAGAGGAAAGAGCAACACTTCTCAACGTAGTACACGCGAGAGAGGAAAGAGAAAAAGCGAAAAGAAACCTCTCAGCGTAGTACACGCGAGAGAGGAAAGAGGAAAGCAAAAAGAAACCTCTCAGCGTAGTACACGCGAGAGAGGAAAGAGGAAAGCAAAAAGAAACCTCTCAGCGTAGTACACGCGAGAGAGGAAAGAGGAAAGCAAAAAGAAACCTCTCAGCGTAGTACACGCGAGAGAGGAAAGAGAAAAGCCTCTCAGCGTGGTACACGCGAGAGAGGAAAAGGAAAAAGCGAAAAGAAACCTCTCAGCGTAGTACACGCGAGAGAGGAAAGGGAAAAAGCGAAAAGAAACCTCTCAGCGTAGTACACGCGAGAGAGGAAAAGGAAAAAGCGAAAAGAAACCTCTCAGCGTAGTACACGCGAGAGAGGAAAGAGAAAAGCCTCTCAGCGTAGTACACGCGAGAGAGGAAAGAAGGCAAAAAGAAACCTCTCAGCATAGTACACGCGAGAGAGGAAAGAAAGGCAAAGAGAAACCTCTCAGCGTAGTACACGCGAGAGAGGAAAGAGCAACAATGCAAGTAAAAAGGCGCACAACAATGTGGGCGAAACATGCATGACAGCGCAAGTGAAATGAGTGCATAACAATGCAACTGGGATGTGCATCACGATGCAAATGAAGTGGGTGCATAACAATGCAATTGGAACATGCAGCATAATGCAAGTGGGACGAGTGTGTATACACATTCTGTGCACAATAATCAATGCATATTCGATGCAATCTCAACAGTGTGTTTGAAATAAAATGTTGAATAAGGAAATACACGCCTTAACGAGACCAATTCAAACGCAACCTCCGATTTATCTCTTGGAGGAGTCACAATAGATTTCAAAAGGATACAACTCGTGCATGCGAACCGACGATGAGCTACGCGTCGGAGACATCAGTTGATACTTCCGCAGAAACATTTTGAGCTTGAGGTAGAGGCACACCCATACTTCGGAGCATTGACAAGGCTTGACGGGGTACACCCGGAGTACAATCACGGAATTTGCGGAAGGTGAAACACCCTCAGATGCTTCGGTTTTCCCTCTTTTCTTTTGCTTTGCAGTCCGGAACCTATATAGCTTCAGATAGGTCCTGATTTTACTGTTCTCACATGACCAGGGTTGAACCCTGCGGTTTTATGAAAGAACGAATCTTATTTTGCACAAACGCGGAAAATGGCACAGCACTCTGAGCACAAGATGATTTTTTTTGAAATTAAGAAATGAGTTCTTAACTGGGTATTGAGCCTACGACTGAACACAGCAAAGACGACCCAACAACGGAAAACAAAGGTAAACTACCTAAACACATCTATCGACACTTGAAGCGACTCAAAACAAGAATCGAGATAAACAAAACAAAAGACACGACACACAGACGTGTTGCAAAGACAAGAGACTTCTCAGTGCACGAGGAGCCAGTTTCTGCGGGTATTATTTCCCACCCTTTCTCATTTGTGATTCTCACCTCACTCGGCCCTCAAGCTCGGTTTTTCTCTCAAAACCCTTTTCTCGCTTTTCCTCTTAGCGCACATCTCTCTATTCTTTAATCTCTCATTTTTTATCCCTCCCCTGGGTGGTTGATGGATAAACAGAAAGTTGCGGGGTCTTGCCCCTAGCATTCCGCCGGATTCTTCTTCTTGTTCACAACAGTGAGTTTTTTCCACAGAGGGGCCGCGCTACAATTGGGTATATAACGAATCCGCGGCTGACATCGGTCGACAATGCTCTGCCGGGGAGTTTGGACATGGTTAGATCTGTCCAGATGATGGAGTGGAATATCTCGGCCCAGTCCAGTTCGTGCTTCGCACTTGGCTTGATACCTCGTTGCTTAGAGGATGTTGAGAGCTTTCAGCCCTTTTGTTGTTAACCTCAGTTGTGCCTTTTTCTGGCAGGTAGAGTGCGCTTCTTGGCAAGTATGTTGATGATGGGGAAAAGACAGAACACCTGACTCAACTGTACCCTTAGTTCATCATTTTGACCATTTTTTTTTTTGGTTTTAAAACAATTTTGACCAACATGAAAGTTAGATTAACATGCTTATTCAACTTTTTGATTTTGAAAATCACGCAAGTTAGGTTGTGAGCACTGAAAATTTTCCTTTTTTGGGTCCAAGAAAATGGTCCAGTTTTTGGAAAAGATGGAATAATTTTCGAGAGAATTAGTCAACCTCAGTAAAAATTCTCAAAAACTATTTTTTGTAAACGGCCAATGCTCAACAAGCACGGAACCTACTCTTGAGATGCGCAACCTCGGATCCATAAGCAATGGAAAATTGCCCCTTGTCTGAAGGACACTGCATGGCAACGGAAAGTTGCCCCTTGTTTGAATGGCACCACAGTGCATTGAATGGCAACGGAAAGTTGCCCCTTGTCTAAATGGCACCGCAGCGTATTGAAATCAATCCTTCAGAGTGACGATCACAACCGAACTCTCGGATACAGAGAAGGCAAAGATGATCAAAACCATTTCATGGACACAATTGAATTTGAAGTGTTTTAGGGCTGGACTTCAGAGTGAAGTTGCCTACGTATCCCAAACATGGGAATCAAGCCTTACGTAGTTCGGGGTTAAGGTACACTCGGGTATTTAACCTCTCCTTTTATGCTCTATCTTTTGCCAAGGCGCCTATTGCAGGTTTTCGACCTTGCGAGCTTTGTTCTTCTTTCTTTTCTTTTTTTCTATTCTTTTCATTCCTTTTTCTTCTTCTTCCTTTTTTTTTTGCATTTTTCTTTTCTTTTCTTTTTGCATTTTTGTATCTTTGAATTTTTTTCTTTTTTCTTTTTTCATTCTTTTCTTTGCTCTAACTTTTGCCTGGGTCGCCCTTCTGGGTTTTCGGCCCAGCGAGCCTCTCAAAAGGTAAAAGTGTAGCTTTGTCCATGCCAAATGGTTTTGAGATCCTGAAGTCATCTGAATCCAGGAGAATGGGTGTCATTGATTTGCAGAAAGATCCACCTTTGGCTCTTCGAGCACATCGGATATTTTTTGCCCCTAGTTCGAGGGGTGCTTCTGATCTAGCTTTGCAAGCTTCTTCTGATGAGATCTGATCTTCTTGATCTGACTTTGGTGCCTCTTGTTCGAGGGCTGCTTCAAAGCTGGCCACACAGGCCTCACATCATGATTGTCCTTGAACGTTATGAATCCAAGTTCAAGGTTTGAAAGCAAAGGGGTTGAGTCTCGAGGCCGAGAGCGATCCTAAGCTGCACAATCTCAAGAGCGATTCCACACATGTCTTTGCAGGACCGCGCAAAACATTTTTTGAAAGTTTTTAAGAAAGCGACAAATCGCTCGCGCTAAAGACAGTGTAAAACCAATCTGGATCAAAGCTAGGGTCCTTCTCAGTACTCACACTAACAAGCATGATTTCATTCATTAAGGGCTTAGCATGCCTATCTTTCTCTCAGATTGATCAAATTTTGCAAATCCCGAGGAATTCCTTCCTCTTCGTTTTCACCGCAGTGTTCAAAAAGCTTTTGGAAAACTTAGGTCGATGCAATGAATTCAAGGCACAGAAAAGACACAGCTTCTAGTCAAATACTGCCATCTCATTTGGAATTTCTGGTACAACTGGCACACGGCAGAAGCAAACACGAGAGCGTGAAAATCACTGCTGTTTCATTCAAATCTTCTGGTGTAACTGGCTCCAAGGCAGAAACAGACTCAAAAGAAAATGAAAAGACAAACACAAAACAAAATGGTGATGTCCGAGGTAACATCCCCGGAATCACCCGACTCCTACATAACAGGACTGACTCGATACAACAAGACAGACCTAATTGACTCAGTATGAAAAGACTGACTCTGTACAAAAAAAGACTGACTCAATACAACACAACAAGACTGACTCAATACCCAAGTCAGAAAGCACGAAAACCAGTATTCACAAATGCTCAAAACAGTGCGTGCCATACGCCACATCTGGAGTAAACTGAGTGCCGCCCGCAGGTAGTTCATCCCCCGATCACATGGTCACATTATCCCCCACAGGTTTACTGATCAAATGCCAATAGACTTTGCACGACTGGCACGGCGATGACCTTGTTGTCGATCAGATTTTGTATTTCATGGCGAAGACGAAAGCACATGTCAGTGTCATGGCCAGCTCGCTGATGGAAGGCACAGTAATCAGCTGGGTTATGTGAGGAAGGGGGTTTCTTTGGTAATGGTTGTGGCTCCAGTGGCTTCAGATACCCCTTTTGGATCAAGGCCCTCAGGGCCGTTGACAGAGACACGTGCAGTGGGGTAAACACCCTTTGGCCCTGAGGTGGGTATTTGGCCGTTTGTGAACTAGTTTCGGAGGCACCGGTGAATGGGGTGGTCATTTTTTGTGTGGGGGTGGTGACCATGCCCATGTCTGAAGTTATAGCAGCTGTGTCACCACTGGTGGTCGCATTCGAACTGTGGGTAAATGCCCTCCTGGGCTGCTCTTTTTCCTGGTCAATAAGGCCTTGCTTTATAGCGTCCTCGATTTGTACTCCCATCTCATGTAGATCTGAAAAGGTAGGGAATGGGAGAACGATCATTTTCTGCATGAGCTTGGGTTGGAGGTTGCGCACAACCATCCGTATTTGATCCTTGTCCGTTGGCCTAATGGTCATCATTGAGGCCTTGGCCCTCCACCGAGTTACAAAATCGGAGAAACTTTCCTTCGGCTCCTGCCTAGTCGTCTCGAGATCACGGGTTGTAATCTCAATTTGTGTATTGTAGGAGTACTGATCGACAAAAGCCTCGGCCATCTCATCCCAATTGTTCTTACAATCGTCTTCCAGTTTCGCGTACCAGATGGCCGCCACACCTGACAGGGTTCGGCCAAACAGAGACAACTTCTGTAGTCTGGTGAGGCCCATCGGCCTTAAGATATCTAAAAACAGCCTCAGGTGCACCATGGAGTCCCCGAACCCATCAAATCGGTCGATTTGTGGCATCTTGAACCGATCTGGCAGCGTCACTGCTGCGTCCGTATATCCATCCTCAATGTCGGGAATGGACTTGACTCCTTGGGATTTCTTAAACATCTTTTCCAGCTTACTCAGCTTCAGCGCTGTGGGGTCCGTCTTGAACTCAAAGGGAGAGTCCGGTAGATTGGTAGGTGTTTTGGATTGCTGGGGTAAAATTGGGGGCGGAGCCGGCCCTACCGGAATGTCTGTACCTTCCTGGACATTGGGTGTTTCCCCGGGTGTCTGAACCCCTGGTGGTGGAGAAGCTTGATGCGAAGCAGATGCTCTGGTTTGTTGCTCTAGCCTGGCAATTGTCTCTGCCTGTTGGGCCATGACCACAGCCCGTTGCTTGGTGAATTCTGCTTGACAGACAGCGTCTTGCTGCATGGTTTTCATACTATCTTGGAGTTGGCGCACCATCTCTTCCAGACTCGACATATTGTCCTGATCTAACTGAGCAACCGGTATATTTGTGTCTGCAGTAGGCTCGGAAATCTCAACCCGACTGCTCAAAGATCACTGATCTGGTAGCTGTGGTACTGTGGTCTATGCCTGACTAGCCTTCTCTGGCCCTGATTACCCTTGAACTGAGTTTCTGACCTGACAAAGTCTATCAGCACAAATCCAATGTTCCTGGGGGATAGTGGAGCCTTCTGAAGCTATGATTCCAGGACTACCTAGCAAAAGAGAAAACAGACAGCATCTCAGCTCAACCTCACTGGAACGGATACGAGCAAAGGTGAATGACTGTATTCTATTACTGATCACTGTTCCCCGAAATCACTGCCCCAAATCTGAATCTGATACCCGCGGATATAACTGATTCTCAAAATACTGATACTGGTGCCCGCAGGCCGGATACCAGGCCCGCAAATTGGTATATGCATTCCCTGTAGAGATACACTCTAAAAGCACATAGCAAGTAAATGAGAGCCAATACACCCCTATGTTGGGGTAGGGTTTCCCTGTCCTATTTCGTCAGGAGCTAGGGTTTCACTATGCACGCAGCGGTTTCAAACAACCTATATCAGGTAAGCAACTTGTCCTAGTTTGGAATGGTCACTATGGATTTCGATATGCACTAGGTCGAATGGTCAAAAGGGTGCCCCGGTAAAATCGGGGTTTGTGTTCCCATACTGGCAGAGCCCGCAACCGGTCAGCCTTATGGTCATGCCTTGACAAGACAAGCCTCCAGCAAACCGCTCAGGAATAGCAGATGGCCAACACGGTGTCCTAGGCGCACCAATGCACATGCAATGCAAAGAAACACATAAGTGTAGTCAAAACAGGATATCACGAGTTCGAGTCAAGCTCTCTAAAACTCCCCAGCAGAGTCGCCAGAAACTGTAACACGTCCGCGGGGGACCTCGGCTACAGTTCGGACTCGATTTGTGTTGCGGTTCTAAATCTGAACCAAAGAGTCCAACTCTGGCAAATCGTTTTGAAGAAAAACAGATTTGTGAAAAAGTAGTGCCAAACATGGACTGCTTTGCCAGATTACAGAGTCGCCACCTAAATATTTTTTAATGGGGGAATTTAGGAAACCCTGACTCGGTGCCGAAGGCCACGTGTCCGTCATCGCCAAAGTGACTTGGCTCGGGAGCTTGGGTACGATCGGAGAAGGTCAGCTATGAGCACCCCCTTTCGCCCGGTCCGAAGACCGGCCTCTACTAACCGTGATATCCAATTTTTGAAAACTTTATGCGTTCTTACCCAATTATTAACCTAGAATTACTATGTTATGCGCGCAGCAAACAAGTATAGACTAGATCACCTAATTTGGAAATACACATTGCATATCCGTTTTGTCTCGAAAACGTGTTGGTTTTTTGCTACTCGCAAGTAGGCTAAAATACGGATTTCAATGAGTTGTTCCAACTTACGCAATCCAACCTCCACCCACAGGCATTCAAACAGTTTATCTCATATAAGCACTTAGCCACATGGTAAGCATACTGTCATGTTAACATTCACACGCATGCGAAGTGCTAAAGCATAAAAACTTACATCGTACTCCATGCCCAAAACAATAGCCCAGTTAGCAAACATGCATGACCTAGTTCATGTTAAGTGGCTAATGCAACACAGGCATAGATGCATCCTAGAGTAGGCTCGGCTAACCCTAAGCATGGCATGTGAAATGTTACAACCATCACGTATTCAAATTGGAATTGAAAATACGATGCAGTTTGTATGATGTACCGAGCCCAGTGCATGTAAACAAATGCATGAATGCACGCATGCATTGCACGAGGTATGCTAAAATAAGTATGCCCTAATCTACCAACATAAGCGGGTAAATAAAAGGGAAGAAAGAAATGGGGATTGGAAGACATACACACACCCACGCACACTTATTACAACTTCGCCCTCACTCGGAGGGACCAAATAATAATACAGAACCGAATAAATGAATAAATTATTACAAATTCTAATTATTAAAATCAAAGCAAATAAATAAATAAATGCAATGGGGCCTCAGCCCTGCCTTGGGATGTGCGAATGATGCGTGCTCGATCCGTCTTCCCCAGAAAACCCGTGTCATGGCACTGCTGCTTCTGTTTTTTACTGCCCTGCCTCTCCAAAAATTCCCAAAGTGCTGGAATACCTTTCCAAATGGTCTGAAGTACCCCACCGGCTGGGGGTAGTGTTCATCGGCTTTTTGAGTTGTCCACCGGCTGCATATGGAGTTTATCGGCACAAAAACAGTGCCGATCGGTACAATAAACTGCCGGCCGGCAGAAAGTCCCTGCAGCAGACAGATTGACAGCAGCAGCAAGACAGCAATGCATGGCATGGGTTTTGGGGGACATGTAAGCATGGTCACTGCCTCCTATCATGCTTGGGGACTCAAGGAGGTAAGACTCTTAGTTCTTGGGCCACCAATGGTGCATTTGATGCATGATAGCCAAAGAACCAAGGTTGCATTTTGATGTAAATGCATGCAACACAAGCAAATGAAATCCAAAGCCTTATCATGTGTTGGTCCAAGGCCTTGGTGACCAAGAATTGAGGTGAGTTGCACCACTTGGAGTGTGAACTCCTCTCAATTCTTATGCTTAGTTTGACAACCCCAAACCAAGCCATGAGATGCATGTATGCAACATGGTTCAATAATGCAACAATGATGCAAGGATGCAAGGCATGCCAAGTGTCATGCAACTAACACAATAGGCATGCAAAATGCTAGAGCATGCAAGGCACAAGTGGCATATGGACATGGACCAATCAAGCCTAGAACTAGCATGTACTCAAGGCTTCATCAATCAAACATGCAACAATCATTATGTAAGCATGCAATGGTGGACTCAAGTCAAATGGGGCAGCCCTTAAACTAGCCCAAAAACAGTGGCAAGAGTGACCAATGAGCATGCCAATATGCAAACCAAATAAGGCCAAGTCCAAGGCACCAAAAGGAGCACACCTTACTACCATTAACAAGACCAAACATGGCATACACCAAGCAAGCAAAAACAGATTTCTAGCATGCGAAGAGACACCCAAATCCCCTCACATGGCATCCCAAAATGCATTAATCATGGAAGCATACACAAGGCCCATTCTTAGGCATAAAAGGACACACCTTTAAAGCATGAAAGAGATGACAAGCACGAACAAGTGGGCATGATTTAGGGACTGAAATATGATCTAAAATGATGCCAAATCATGAGATCAATGCAAGCTAAACATGCTAGAGACTCACACACCCCAAGATTTACAAACTAGAATGCAAAACAAACATGTCAAGCATACTAAACATAATAAAAAAACAGTGGCCCGCAGCCCTCTAACATGGCAAAATAATGCTAGCATCTCCATGAAACTAAGCTAAAAACATACTAAAATCATGGCCTCAAAGTATGGCATGCTTTTGAGCATAAGAAAGCATTTCAAAACAAGTATGAGAGACATGTTAGAGGTGACAAATCCGACCAAAAACAGAATTTAAACATGCTCCAAAACACTCAAAAAAACTCTTAAATGAAGCCAAACAAGACTATGCATACATGCTATTCTTTGAACCCAAAACAAAGGCAAACAAGGAATCAAGGGGAGAGGGGTGTCCCTCCCCTTTATGTGACTTTAAAACACCTCCCTCACCACTGAAAACCACTGGTTTTCAGTGGTGAGAAGTCCAAGAACAACAAGTAAAAAGGGGCTTAAGCAAAGGCACCAAAAGTGGCCATACAAGGCCTAATAGGATGGACCTTTGCTCAAACCAAAAAAGGACCTTAAAGAAGGTTCAAGAACAAGTAAAAACAAGACTTTTTTATCTTAAACACAAACTCAAAAACACAAAGTAAAGAGGGTAGAAAAGGGTTGCAAGAATGGGGAATATAAAGTGATGTTCTTACCCTTGAAGATCCCTTGAAGAACAACTGGTGCAGCCACTCTCTAATGCTCAAAACCAGTCCAAAACCAACACAAATAACCTTCCAAGTCTCTCAATCTCGAGCTAAGGTGTAAAGGTGTGTGTAATGGTGCAAAAGTGAGGTAAATCTACACTTTCAAGCCTAAAATCACACACACAAGAGGAGAGAGATGGAGATCTATGTATCTATAGATATATGACAGAGAAATATATGTATAAGCTCTGGTTTTTGACTCCAAAATGCTAACCCTTAGCCAAGAGGAGGAGCTCTCCTCTTATAGGCATTGTAAAGCTTGTCAAACAAGCTTGGAAGGAGTGTATCCCCTCCATACACGTGTATGGAGGGGAGCAAAAGCTACAAAGCTGTCTGAAAATATCCCAGAAAGCAAGTGCACAGTAGTCGGCAGGGCAAAATGGTCATTTCGCCAAAAATAGTGCCGACCGGCACAAAATAGTGCCGACCGGCACAATATAGTGCCGATGGAAAAACCAGCCAGCCGGTGGCCTCTAGTCACAGCCGGTGGTGTGTGGGTGGCTCACAAGGCATTCCCTGCCCTTCCAAGGCAAAACACAAGTGTTTGGTGCAAAACCAGACACAAAACAGTCGAGTTTGGAGGTCCTGAGGCAAGGCGCGCGGGCCGAGAACTCCGGGAACTCCAAACGAACACAAACATGGATAATCACCGAGTGTTCAAGCGGTGACGTCCAAGTCTTGAGGACGGTCAAAAATGGGGTGTCTACAACGGTCATGCTGTAGCTCATTACTGGGAGATTGAGCCAAGGGCACTGCCAAGCAATACGGTCTGCGGACAAGCTGCACATCCAGTCAAACCACCAACCCTCATCAAGGGCATCAACTAGGCGTTGCCGAAAGAAGTAACCGCGAGCTGAGTAAGCTGGGCAAGAGTCCACAACCTGCAGTTTATCCATCAACCATACCTGGGGAGGGATGAAAAATGAGAGAATAAAGAATAGAGAGATGTACGATGAGAGAAAAAGTAAGAAAAGGGTTTTGTGAGAAAAACCGAGCCTGAGGGCCGAGTGATGTGAGCAAATATATATGTGAGATCGGGTGGGAAACATTACCTGCAGTAATAGTGGACTCCTTGCTAATCTGGTCGTCTCTCGACGATAAAAGGCGTCTAAACCCAGCAACGTTTCAGCCAGAATCATGGCAATGCAGCTTTTGCCCTCCTTCAAGCCTTGGGCAACCTCAATCAACCGGACACTAGACCCTCCGGAACCTAAGACAAACAGAAAATGAGATAGCATGCACAAACAGAGGGCGTGTCGCCGAAAGCCTTGCCAGTGATGGTCACCGCGCTCACCGGTCTCAGAAAAACGGCAAACCAAGCTCGGAACATCCAGCATCCCATCACAAATTAAAGAACGAGCATCGGGTATTGAGAGCCCACACATTTGCCCTAAGGCTTGGGCATGGCCAAAACAAAGTTGGGGCAGAATCTCTTCATTGCGCTCAAATTCCATCAGAGCTTGGAAATCTTCGAAGGTAGGACACACCTCTTGCCCGCTAAAGCTAAAGACATGTGTCACCGGATTCCAAAACCTTGCCGCGGCACGAAGAAATGGAAACTGCAGCGGAGTACGATGCAAAGTGAATAGTGCATTTATGCCGAAGGCCCGGAAATTCAACTTTTCCGAGCCATCCAAGTTGTTAATCCAAGTTGCGAGATTTTGGGCAAGAAATTCCTCCATTTGGAGTAAACCAGTGTGGAAATGAGGAAAACTACGAAGTTGAGATCCTTTTGTGGAAGATAAGGTTGAATGGAGGATAGGTGTTAGCATTCTGCTGGTTCCTTCCACTCTTGGCCGACCGGCCAAATAGATTGCCGACCGGCCATCAGTTTCGGCCGGTGAATCAATTTTCCGGCCGATGGCCATTCCTCACGGCCGATGGACTTTCTGCTGGGCCGGTGGTTCTCCCCCTTGTTCCCTGAGCTTTCCATGCTAAGGATGAGGGAATCCCACCACCCTCCAATACCCTCCAGTGATCGATTCTCACAAGGGCGCGCCCATTTGCTTATCGAGTTGTTGTATATTTACTTATCGAGTTGTATTTCACTCTCTTTAAGCCTTTATGCTGTTATCGAGTTGTACTCGCACCTGCTTGGTCATAACGAAACCCTTTGCTTTGCTTATCGAGTTGTAATTGGTTCACTACCTGATTATTACGATGCGATGCTTCGTTTTCAAAACACAGTGTCAATTTCAGTCACATTGTTATGTGATGCCTTGCGATGCGATGCGTAGAACGTGCAAATGCAACACCTTTTGAACAAATAGCTGTTTCATTTCCGTCATGTATTTTTTGTAAAAATATGCAATTTCAAAAAGTAGAACCTGCCTGAGGCAATGCAATGTGCTTAAACTCCTAATAAAAAGGAAAGTAAAGCAGGAGAATAGCAGGGTAGCAGAGTACCGGGATTGACACCGATAACCTCCCCTTTCGGTCATTGTACCTTCCGCGCCCTTATTTGGGTCAATTGTGTGGTTAAGCACCTTCATCACTCAAGGCAATACAAGAAAATGCATTTTCGAAACGTAAGTTGACCTTCGAATTGACCTCAGGTCATGACTTTTGTGAGCGATGCTCGGTACATGTGAAGGACGTTCCTTTCCGTATCTTTTTTATATCTTGTGATTCCATGAATCATTTCAATTATACCGTGTTGTAACACATTACATTCCGGCATCATGGGAAATATGTTTTACCATGTTCAATTTCAAGTTCCTTATATACACATTGCGTGCATGCGTGCATTGCTTTACTCACATGTGTTCAAGTTCCTTATATACACATTGCGTGCATGCGTGCATTGCTTTACTCACATGTGTTCAAGTTCCTTATATACACATTGCGTGCATGCGTGCATTGCTTTACTCACATGTGTTCAAGTTCCTTATATACACATTGCGTGCATGCGTGCATTGCTTTACTCACATGTGTTCAAGTTCCTTACATACACATTGCGTGCATGCGTGCATTGCTTTACTCACATGTGTTCAAGTTCCTTATATACACATTGCGTGCATGCATGCATTACTTTACTCACATGTGTTCAAGTTCCTTATATACACATTGCGTGCATGCATGCATTACTTTACTCACATGTGTTCAAGTTCTTTTTATATACACATTGCGTGCATGCGTGCATCGCTTTACTTACATGTGTTCAAGTTCCCTTTTTATACACATTGCGTGCATGCGTGCATCGCTTTACTTACATGTGTTCAAATTCCCTTTCCATACACATTGCTCGCGTTGACCGCTTGCTTTACTTGTATATGTTCAATTCCTGGTTTCTTTGTATACACATTGCTTGCATGCGTGCATTGCTTTACTCACATGTGTTCAATCCCGCTATTTTTTCTATACACATTGCATGCGTTGTCACGCACTTTCGATTGCTTTGTCATGCATGTTACTAACGACATTGTACCTGTTAAGTTTGTTTTCTTTACAGGCACGATATTGTATGTACGGCTCATTTGTGGCCTGTGCAACCGGGCGAACCGGACAGGTATTGTATCCTCCGCGTGAGACATATCGAGAATTGCATAATTCTCTTACATCCTTTCTGCATTGTAGTGTAGTCTGGTGTATGCTAGCTTAAAACTGTCGCATGCGTGCTTCATTATAGCTTTCTTTGCGTGATCATAAGTTATGCTCGGCTTCTTGCATTTTCAGTTACATTTTGCCCCTGCCTCCGGGCGCATACCTTGTTTGTCTTGCGTGTTTGTCCAAGTCTTCGGCCTTGTCAAAAATGGGTCGTCTCTGGGCTTTGACATTCACTCCCGTCATTGTTATGACTTTCGAGTTCTGTCAAAGAGGGGCAACTGTAGACACCCCATTTTTGACCGTCCTCAAGACTTGGACGTCACCGTTTGAACACTCGGTGATTATCCGTGTTTGTGTTCGTCTCGAGTTCCCGGAGGCCTTGGCAGCGCGCCTCGTCTCAGGACCTCCTGACTCGACTGCTTCGTGTATGGTTTGGCACCAAACACCTGTGTTTTTGCCTTGAAGGGCAGGGAATGGCTTGTTGGCCATCCCCACACCCCACCGGCCTCCCCTACCATCACCGGCTGCATATGTGTACCACCGGCCATGTTTCTTAAAAACAATGGCCGGTCGGCACTATGTTTAGCCGACCGGCACTTTATTGTGCCGGTGACCTATTTGGTTGGCCGATGACCCTTCTGCACCCCTTGGAGCATGGTGCATGCCAGCTGTGCCAGCTGGAATGCACCCACACCACTCCCCATGCACGGGGATGACCCCTTTGCACCTTTGAACCCCCAAACCTTCTAGAAGGTTGAACCCTTTGGCCAAGCTTCTTGGAGAAGCTTGGCCAGCTGTCTTAGCTTCTCCAAGAAGCCAAGACCCCTTTGCACCTCTTGACCCTTTCTCCTTTGCTTAGCCACTAAGCTTCTTGGCTTTATTTTGCCTATATAAGCATCATATCTCTCCCTTGGTGAGGGGTTGGCCATTCTTGAACAAAAAACCAGAGCTTTGTATCTATATATCTGTCATATATCTCCTCTCTCTAGATTTTCCCTCTCTCTCCTCTTGTGTGTGTGTTTTTTAGGCTTAAAAGTGTAGTTTTACCTTACTTTTGCACTCACACACACACTATCACACCTTAGCTCGAGATTGGGAGACTTGGAGGGTTGATTCTTGAGCTTTTGGACTGGTTTTGATCAATAGAGAGTGGCTGGATCATCTGTTCTTCAAGGTTTCTTCAAGGGTGAGCACTTTACTTTAGTTTCCCCATTTTTGCAACAAGTTTCTACCTGCCTTGTATACTGATTTGGGTCTTGTGTATAACATGAAAAGTCTTATATTTTCTTGCTTTAGAACTTTCATTAAGGTCACTTTGTGGTTTGAGTGCAAACTCACCCTCTTAGGCCTTATTTTGGCCTCTTTGGTGCCTTTTCTTGAGGCTTGTTTGCCTTGGTGTTTTGGTCTTCTCACCACTAAAAACCGGTGGGTTTTTAGTGGGAGGAAGGTGGTTTGAAGTCTTGTATAGGGGAGGGACACCCCTCTCCCTTTGTCCCTCTTTGCTTTTGTTTTTGGCTCATAAGGGAGCATGCATACTTGGTTTGTTTTGGCTTCATTTCAGAGCTTATTTGGTGTTCATATGATATATTATATCTCTGTTTTTGGTTGGATTTGTAGCCCTTAGCATGCATCTTATACTTGCTTTGAAATGCTCTACTTTGCCTAGAAATATGCCATGTGTTTAGCCTTGTATATCCTCATGTTTTAGCTTGGCTTATTGAAGCTTTTGCTCATGATTTGTCATGTTTTAGGTCTATTGGCCACTGATTTTGCCATGTGTGGCATGTTTGATGTAGTTGCTTTGCATTGTGGCTTGTGAGCCTTAAGGATGTGATCCATGCATATGCATTGGTTAGGTTATTTAGGTGATTTGGAATCATTCAACATGCTATTTCAGTCCACATGCCATGCCTATATGCCTCCATTTATCATCTATTTCATGTTTTGAAATGTTGGTCTCTTATGGCTTGAAATAGGCCTTGTGCATGCTTGTATGTTTAAGGTATTTGGGCTGCCATATCATGTGTTTTTATGGCCTTTTTTTGCATGCTAAACATCTGTTTTTGGTCGCTTGGTTCATGCCATGAGTGGTCTTGTTAGTGGTGGTGGAGTACCCTCTTTTGTGCCTTAGCTTTAGGCTCATAAACTTGCATGCTTGTATAGCATTTTGTCCATGATTTTGAGCACTTTTGGCCACTGTTTTGGGGTGGATTGAGGTCTGCCCCATTATGGTTTAAGTCCACCATTGCATGTTTACCACATGTTTGTTGCATGCTTGATTAACAAAGCCTTGTTACATGCTAGTTCCTTTGCATGAATTGTCCATGTTTGCATTATATTTTGCATCTTGCATGCCTAGTATTGCATACTTGCTATGATATGTTGCATTGCATTTGGCATGCCTTGCATTTCATCTCATGTTGCATTTTGAGCCATGTTTGCATAACATGCATTGCATTGTTTGGTTTGGGGTGTCAAGCCAAATTTAAGGGTTGAGAGGAGTTCATACTACAAGTGATGCAACTTGTCTCAACTCTCGGTCACCGAGGCCCTTGACCTTGACATGATAGGGTCTTGGTCTTCATTTGTGTGTTGCATGCATATTCATTGAAATGCAAACTTGACCTCTTAGGCTATCATGTACCAAGGTGCATAATTGATGGCCCAAGGATCAAGGGCCATGCTCTCTTGAGTCTAACACATGATAGGGAGCATGGCCATGCTTACATGTGCCCAAAAATTCCATGCCATACACTGTTTGTCCTTGTTGTTGTCAAAAACCAGATTCTGCAGGAGTTGTTTGCCGACCGGCAGTAAAGAGTGCCGACCCGCAATGTATTGGTGGCCGACAACCTCATAAGCAGCTGACAGACATTTTACATGGCCGGTGGCCATTTCATCCAGCCGATGGTGTGAAGCAGTTTTCATAGAAGGTATTCTGGGACTTTGGCAGTCTTTGGAAAGGCAGGACAGTGAAAACAGAGGCAGCAGTGGTATGGTGCGGGTTTTCTGGGCAAGACGGATCGAGCATGCATCATTTGCGCACCCCGAGGCAGGGCTGAGGCCCCCCTTCTTTTTACATTCGATTTAATTTGATAATTAGATTATTTTTGTAATAATTTATTCTGTATTTGGACTGTACTATTTGGGACTGTATATTCTTTTGGTCCCTCCGTGTGAGGGCACATTTGTAATAAGTGTGGGTGCGTGTGTGTGCATGTCTTCCAATCCCCACTTCTTTCTTCCCTTTTACTTACCTGCTTATGATGGTAGATTAGGGCACGTCTAAAATTAGCATACCTTATGCTATGCATGCGTGCATCCATGCATTTGTCTTGCATGCACCAGGCTCGGTACATCATGCAAACTGCATTAGTACTTCAATTCCAAATTGAATACGTGATAATTGTAGCATTTCACATGCCATTTTAGGGTTAGCCGAGCCTACTCTAACCGCATCCTCGCATGTGTTGCATTAGCCACTTAACATGAACTAGGACATGCATATTTGCTAACTAGTTTATTGTTTTGGCATGGAGTACAATGTAAGTATTTATGCTTTAGCATCTCGCATGCGTGTGAATGTTAACATGACAGCATGATTACCATGTGGCTAAGTGCTTATATGAGATAAACTGCCTGATTGCCTGTGGGTGAAGGTTGGATTGTTTGAGTTGGAAAAACTCGTTGAAATCCGTGTTTTAGCCTACTTGCGAGTAGCAAATTCCAAAGCATTTTCAAAACAAACGGATATGCAATGCTTGTTTCCAAATTAGACAATCTAGTCTATACTTGTTTGCTGTGCGCATAACATAGTAATTCTAGGCTAATAACCGGAACAAGAACCCATAATGTTTTCAAAATCGGATATCACGATTAGTAGAGGCCGGTCTTCGGACCGGGCGAAAGGGGGTGCTCATAGCTGACCTTCCCCGATCGTACCCAAGCTCCCGAGCCAAGACAACTTTGGTGATGACGGACACGTGGCCTTTGGCACTGAGTCAGGGTTTCCTAAATTTCCCCACTAAAAAATATTTAGGTGGCGACTCAGTATCTGGCAAAGCAGTCCATGTTTGGCACTTCTTTTCAAAATCTGTTTTTTTCTCAAAACGATTTGCCAGAATTGGACTCTTTGGTTCAGATTAAGAACCGCAACAAACAAAAAGGGAGTCCGAACTGTAGAGCGAGGCCCACGGGCACGTCTACACCTCCCCTGCCCGTAGTTTCGCAGGGGGCTGGTCTGTGGCGAAGAGAAGGGTGTTGGTGGATTTAGAGGCCGACGCTTTCGGAGCCTCCACTGTTTTGGAAACCCCTCCAGAAAGGACCGAGGTGAAGAGCCTCGTGGAAGTGAAGATGGAGGTGGGAGCTTCTGGGACCCCTGTGACTGCTGTCAGCCCTCAGCTTCGGTTGCTGCACGAGCAAAAAAGAGAAGAATGGAGGCTGGTAAGGCAGTGGTGGGGGAAGCTTCTGAGGATCCTGCTGAGGATGAGACTTTTGAGAAATGAGAGCCGCCAATGTCGCATAAAGGTAGGCCTATTTCCACTTCTGATTCAGTTGTCGCTTCATAAGATTTTGCCTTTGATTTGACTAAGTTTTTGTTGATGCCGATTGACATGGCTGACTATAATGGGCCCCGTGATATTCCTATCCTGAAGGGCACCCTTCAGATGATGACTACTGTAAGTGTTTCCTCGTTTTACTTGTCTTTATTGGTGCGTTGCTGTCTCCTTTTGTCTTAATTCTTCGTTGTCCTTTGTAGTGTATCCAGAGAATGCCTGCAGAAGAGCTAGAAAGGGCCATGCTGGAGGCCGCAATGAACGCTGAGAGACTGACGGTAAGCTTGGAGACAGAGAAGGAAGGACGCCGAACCGCGGAGAGGGAAGCATTTCGTTTGAACAAGATTGTCGCTTCAGCTGAAAAATCGAAAGAGGCTGCTATTGGGACACAGGCTCAACTCGAGGGGAAGGTAGCCGAACTGGAGGCCGTTATTGCTGTGATGGTTGCCAAGCGTTCTACGCTGGAAGCCAAACACTGGCAGCAGGGTTGGGATGAAGCTGGGGCTGCCTATAAGGAAGAGGTGCTAGTGCTGCGAGATAAGCTCTTTCTAAAGGGTTGGAGGAGTGCTTTGGCTACTGCGCTGGTTCCTAAAGGCTCTTCCCTGTTTCAGGATGTCCCCGTTCCTTCGAGATCCTTGGGTTCAAAGATTGTTTCCACCCCTGCTGTTCTTCCAGCCGAAGTTTCCCCAGAAGCTGATTCTGCAAACAAGACCCAGGACAGTAATGTTGCCGCTGAAACGGTGGATGTTGAAGGGATTCAAACCCTGGAGACCGAAGTCGCGGGAGATGTGGTTAAGGAGGCTTCTACTTCTCAGGAAGTTAGAGCTGCCTCTACTTTTCCTCCCCCAGACGGCCTGGACGAAATTGTTGATATTGCTCCTGAGTTTTCCTCTGTTAATGAAAGTTGATGTTGAAAGGATTTGAACTTTTTGCTTTTCTGTTTTGATGTATTGTGGCTCGGTCTCCATGACGAGCTTTCTTTCTGCACTTGCCAAGACAATTTTTCTTTTCTCTTTTCTTTTCTTTGCTGCTAGTTATAAGGCCATCTGTGCCTTTTGTTGGATGACAGAATTTTCTCTTTGAACTTGCAATCTGATGCTGTTTAGCTTTTATGTCTGAATGTTTTCTATACTGCTTGCCCCCGGCCGAGCACTGTTGGGACCTCCAGGCCGAATAGATGCTCGGTTTGGTTCTGTACTGCTTTGAAATAGATGCTCTGTCTGATTCTATACTGCTTGCCTCCGGCCGAGCATTGTTGGGGCCTCGGGGCCGAACTGATGCTTGGTGTGGCTTTGTACTGTTTGCCCCCGGCCGAGCACTGTTGGGACCTCGGGGCCGAACTGATGCTCGGTGTGGCTAACGCATATGTGGTATGGCTGTGCTTGAATTTGTAAGTGGATCTTACTTAGGTCCAGGTTGGTTTTAAAAGAAAACAATTGTTTGCCCCCACCTGGAGCTAAGTAAGATTGGTACTGAAGATTGTGCTCTTAGATAGAACTGTGTAAGTCTGTTGCAACTTTGGTAGCGCAGATGCATTTGAATGAGATAAAGGCATGAAGAGGTGTCTTACTCAGGTCCAGGTTGGTTCAAAAAAAAAAACAATTGTTTGCCCCCACCTGGAGTTGAGTAAGACTAATGCTGGAAGCTTACTCCTGACAGAACCTGGTCATGCTTGTTCCAACTCTGTTTGTTTGAATCAGTACTGAAGTGTTGACGTGTTGGTACTTAAGGAATTCTGTGGATTCAAAGACGTTTACTTAAGATATGTTAGTGTGGTTTCCACCAAGCAATTCCACTTGGCTAAAGTCCAATTTAGTTGCCAAACATTATTCCACCAAGCAATACCACTTAGCATGTTTGAGTGCTAACCAAATTTATATTCCGTCCAGTCATTCTGAAACTAAGTCCATTTGGGCGAAGACCAAAGTTAATTCCGTTTGATAAACATCAAAGCTAATTCCATTGTGAGGTCGAGCGTCCGTTCCGTTTGATTAATTGCTATCCGTTTAAGCTAATTCCGTTTGGTGAGGACCAAAGCTAATTCGTTTGATAAATCAAAGCTAATTCCGTTTGGTAAAAACCAAAGCTAATTCCGTTTGGTAAGAACCAAAGCTAATTCCGTTTGATAAACATCAAAGCTAATGGTACCAAAGCTAATTCGTTTGATAAAATAAGCTATTATAAGAATTGAAATTTGAGAGAAGTGGGGAAGCATTTGCATTGGTCAACAGATAAATGCCTTTACATTCTGATAGAGAAGTTGGGGGATAATTCTATTGATAGTATTTCTTGAGATTCGCTACGTTCCAGGGCCGGGGCATAGCTCTGCCATTCAGATCCTCTAGGTAGTAAGCTCCATTTCCAACAACAACTGTGACTTTGTACGGACCCTCCCAGTTAGGCCCAAGTTTGCCCTCGCCAGGCACCCTTTTATGATCTATAACTTTCCTCAAGACCAGTTCTCCTGGTGTAAATTGCCTTAGGAAAACTTTTTGGTTGAAACTCTTGATGAGCTGCTACTGATACGCTACAAGTCTGATCAGTGTTGCTTCTCTTCGGCCTTCTGCCATATCTAGTGCTTGCGTAATAGCTTCCTCATTACTGGTGCTCTCAAACAATTCAGACCGAAAGGTTGGGAGGCCGACTTCGAGTGGGATGACGGCCTCCATTCCATAAGTTAGTGAGTAAGGTGTTTCCCCTGTTGATCGCCGTGCTGTGGTTCGGTATGCCCATAGCACGTGGGGTAACTCTTCAACCCATTTTCCTTTGGCATGCTCAAGCCGTTTCTTCACTCCATTGATGATGGTTTTGTTTGACGCCTCTGCCTATCCATTGCTTTGCGGGTACCCTGGAGAAGAGTTCCTATACTCGATCCTGAGGTCGGCACAAAACTTTTTGAAGATCTTTCCATCAAACTGTGTTCCATTATCCGCAATCAGTACCCACAGGATGCCGAAACGCACCACTACATTTCTCATAACAAACCGCTTCGTATCCGCTTCTTTGATATTTGCCACTGCCTCGACTTCGACCCACTTGGTAAAATAGTCAGTTGCAGCAATGAAGAATCGCCTGTTCCCAGTGCCTCGCGCCAATGGTCCGACAATATCTAGACCCCATTGGGCAAAGGGCCATGGGCTGGTGAGTGGGGTGAGAGTTTTGGCTGGCTGATGAATGAATGGAGCAAACCTCTGACATTTATCACACTTCTGTACGTACTGCTGAGCATCTTGTTGCATCTGTGGCCACCAATACCCGTGAATGAGGGCTCGGTGCGCCAGCGACCTTCCGCCAACGTGGCATCCACAAATCCCATCGTGAATTTCGTAGAGAACATTCTCAACCAGATTTGGATGCACACATAGAAGATAAGGGCCAAGATAGGAGCGTCTGTACAGCTTCCCGGATGGTGAGATCCAAAACCGAGCTGACTTATGTCTGACTTTGTTGGCTTCCTTTTTGTCTTCAGGGAGAGTACCAGATTTTAGAAAAACAAGTATTAGATCCATCCAGCTTGGCTCTACGCTGCTACAGAGGACCAGAGATGCAATGCTTAGCTCTGGCACGAACTCAACCCAAACTTTTCTGGCATCTTTGGTATCCACTGATGAGCCGAGACAGGCCAGAGCATCAGCATGGCCGTTTTTGTCCCGACTAATTCGTTCCACTCATATGGATTGAAACTTTTTGAGTAAGTCTTTGGCCTTGCCTGCGTACATGGCCATTTTTTCATCCCTTGTTTCATAGACCCCAGAAAGCTGGTTTACCACTAGCTGTGAATCGCTGAAAACGAGAAGCTGTTCTGCACTAAAGTGTTCGGCACTGCGTAAGCCAGCCAACAACGCCTCGTACTCTGTCTCGTTGTTCGAAGCCTTCCAACTGAGCCTGAGAGCCTGTTCCCAGATAAATCCTTCTGGTGAGATAAATACTACTCCTGCCCCCGAACCTCGGTTATTGGACGATCCGTCAACATAGAGCTGCCAGATGTTTCCAATGAAGAGTTTCCAAGCTTCCGAAGCGCAGGGCTTTCCTTGTTCGGTGATACGTGGCACCTGTGCCGAACTTGGATTCCCTGGTTCAGTACTCTGGGTAGGAGCAAATTCTGCGACGAAATCTGCTAAGACCTGGGCCTTAATTGCTGTCCTGGGTTGATACCAAATGTCAAACTCGCCAAGTTCTACTGACCATTTTGCTGTTCTGCCAGAGAAATCGGCTCGGCTAAATACAGATCTGAAGGGGAATTCAGTGAGGACATTGATGGTATGCCCCTGGAAGTAATGTTGTAACTTCCTCGAGGTGATAAGCAGCGCGTAAGCTAACTTTTCCAAGGGTAGATACCGTGTCTCGGCATCTAGTAAAGTCTTGCTAACATAGTATACAGGCCTCTATTCCTTGTTAACCTCTCGAACTAATACTGCGCTTACGGCATGATTTGAGACTACTAGATAGAGGTACAGCTTCTCTCCTGGCTCTGGAGTGGACAAAAGGGAGGTGTACTGAGGTATCTTTTGAGGCTTTGCAGTGCTTTGGTGCACTCGCAACTCCATTCAAATGCTGCTATTTTCCTCAAAAGCTGGAAGAAGGGTTTCATCCGATCTGAAGATTTGCTGATGAACCGATTCAGTGCGGCCGCCATTCCGGCCAGTTTATGTAGCTCCTTAGCCTTTGTTGGTACTTCAAGATCTTGTATTGCTTTTATTTGGGCCGAATTTGCCTCAATTCCTCTGTGAGTGACCATATATCCCAAGAACTTCCCTGTTCCTACCCCGAAAACACATTTCGAGGCATTGAGGCGAAGTTGATGGTTTTTTAAGATGCCGAAAACTTCTCTCAAGTCTGTAAGATGGTCTGTAGCGAACTTGCTCTTGACTACCATATCATCTATATAAACTTCCATGGTTTTTCCCAGTTGGTCCTTAAGCATCCGAGTGACCATCCGCTGGTAGGTTGCCCCAGCGTTCTTGAGGCCGAACGGCATCACTTTGTAGCAATAAGTTCCTTTCGGAGTGATAAATGCTGTCTTTTCTTGATCCAGACCGAACAGTGGTATCTGATGATAACCGCTATAAGCGTCTAGAAAGCTTATGCGCTCATGCCCTGCTGTTGAGTCTACTAGTTGATCAATGCGAGGCAGCAGAAAGCTATCTTTAGGGCAGGTTTTGTTCAAGCAAGTGAAGTCAACGCAAACTCTCCATTTTCCATTCTTCTTCTTGACTACAACTATGTTGGACAGCCATTGCGGGTACTGAACTTCTCTGATTGCTCCTAAAGCCAGTAGTTTTTCGACTTCAGCAATTACTGCTTCGGTGTGCTCAACTGAGGATCTCCGACTTTTCTGCAGAATGGGCCGAGCTGAAGGGTTGATGTTGAGCTTGTGGCAAGCAAATTCTGGGTCCAACCCTGGAGTATCATATGCTGACCATGCGAATACCTCCATATTTTCCCTCTGCATTCCAGCAGTAGAAGTTTCTAACGCCTAGCGAGGTACCGATAAGGAAGTATTTCTGGGGGTCATCCTCTTTACCAGGACTCTCTCCAAATCCTCTACTATTTTTTCCTCTAGAGCTCCCCCACGTCTTCCAAGACTGGCTGTTCGGCCACTTCTACCGTCTGTACTCCCGATTACAGTGCTGCTTTGCCTGTTTATGAGCAATGAATGCAGCATTTTGGACGCAACTTATCCTGAGATATGCTTTACTCCGTGTTCCGTTGGGAAACGGATGAGCTGGTGGTAGGTTGAAGGGACTGCCTCCATTTGATGAATCCATGGACGGCCAAGTATGGCGTTGTAAGGGGATGGTGTATTAATAACCAAGAACTCTATCTGGAGGGTTTTTGTTCCTGCCACGACTGGCAACACTATTCTGCCAAGCGGCCATTCTGGCTGTGAATTGAAACCGACCAACGGGGCTGCCGCTGAGGTGAGGTGCTGCTCGGAGAGACCGAGCTTTCTGAACAAATCATAATACAATATATCTGCTGCACTACCTTGATCTACCAAGACTCGTTTTACATCAAATCGTTTCCCAATTCCCACAGTTATAATCAGTGCATCAGTATGTGGGTTTTGTATGCCCTCTAAATCCTTTCTAGTAAATGAAACAGTGCACAAGGGGGATTTGGATACCGCGCATACCTTTTTCGATGCGAGCTCCACTGACATGACTTGTTGGATTTGCACAGCCTTAGCAATCTTTTCTCTCAGTGTCTCCTCAAGTTCCTGAGTCGCTGTCTCCGTGTATCACATTTATTATCAGCCGAGGTGGATGCTCAATATTTGGTTCTGGTGGTGGGTTCCCCGGTTCGGTCACTTCCTTATCCTGATCAATGTAATCTCGAAGGTGCCCAGCTGCTACTAAGTCTTCCAAGTGCTCTTTCAGTGCTCTGCAGTTCTGAGTCATGTGCCCCCTATCTTGATGGCAAGTGCATCTGAGCTCCTGATTGCGCCGAGCCGGATCTTCCAACATTTTCGGTGGCCAAACAAAGAAGGGCTCTCTCTTGATCTTTTCCAGGATTCGATAAATTGGCTCTTTGAACACAGTCACGACGGCTTCGTGGGATTTGGACTTATCCACTTCACTCACTGCGATCCCTCTGTGTTCTCCTCGATCTGTTCTCTTCTTGTGCCAAGCTGTTTGTTCTGCTAACGCTACCTCAATGGGGATCTGATCGTCTTCGAGGCGAGCATACTGCTCGATCCTGGCACGCAAGTCTTTTAATGCTGTGGCCGGGCGTTTGGTAAGTGATTATCTCAACTTACTTTCCGGGCGCAGGCCATGTTTGAAAGACAAGACGGCCATCTATTCACTACACACATTTTCCTCCAGATCATTGTATTCTTCCCAGTACCTCCTAGCATAACTGCGCAGTGTTTCTTCATACTCCTTTCGAAGGCCGAACAGTGTATCCGGCTCTTTCGGAATCTTCATATTGGAGACGAACTTGGCTAGAAACTCTTTAGAGAGTTGCTTCCAACCACGAATCAATCCAGCGGGGAGTCAATCGAACCATCGGAGTCTGGTTTCTCCCAGGCTGGATGGGAAGACTTTGCGCATCAATGCCTCATCTCGGCTCCATAGGGACATCATTTGTCTGCAATGGCTAATATGTGTCAGCGGGTCTGACTTCCCATCGCATGAAGTGAACTTTGGTGGGGTGAATTTCTTTGGAGGCCTCATGGCTTCAATTTCCGGGGAGAATGGTGAGGAGACGAGCCTATCCAGCGGTTGGTGTTCTCTCTGGTGAATAGTACGGTCCAGGTGATCCCGATGTTGTTTGTTCTGCTTGTTGCCGATCAACCAAGTACGAAGGTCTTGTGGGGGGTACTTAGTTTGCTGACTGACTGTCTTCTGCCTCTTAGCCCTTCTCCGGCGTGACCCACGGGTGTGGCTGCTTGCCGCCTCGCTCTGTACTGAGATAGGTTGGCTTCATTGCCCAGACTCATTTCTAGAGAATTTTTTCACTGGTGGCTCTCTAGATGAGCTCCTTCGTTGCAGACGAGAGGGTTCTGCTTCCGTCCTTTTTTCCGTCGGATCACCCAACACCTTTTTAAGTTGGGCTTTCAGCTTCTATATTTCCATCCCCATGGAGTCTATGATTCAATCTCTATAATCCTTTTCCAGAAGAAAGTGATGAGAAAAACCTCCAGCGAAGGGTAATCGATGCTCAACGGATTCAGGAGTCCGGTTATTGTTTCCAGTTTGTTCTTCCAGGACTGTTGGGAGTGCCAAACCTTTGTCCTTCGTCTTCTCCGTCTATGGAGTATGTGTTGGAGGCGAAACGTCCTCAATCCCCATCGCCGGAACTGAGTGCAGAGCTTAGAGATGAAGTGATCCACGCTCACCGCACCAATTGTGCGTACCAGATTTCGCACTAGATGAAAGTGGATCGGGGCTTCGCACTCGGTCGGACTATCCAGGGACTGGGGTTCCTGCCACAAGAAGCACTGTTAGAGCTGCCTGGCCAGGGTTGGCCGGATAACCCCTTTGGTGTGGGAATTAGCGATCGGAGAAGGAATGTATATAAGGTTGAATTTGTATATAAGTGTGGTTTAGCTCGAAATAGTTCAGTTTCCTTCAATGTGAAGTTCATGGTGTATATATAGTGTTCCTTGCTTGCTTCTCAAGGTGGGTTCATGGAGCTTGGATGCTGCCAGGTGTCCTTTCAGCTTTGCTCCAGATGGGGCCACCTGGTAGTTGTCATTGAATGCATGTACTTATTATAGTCATGCTGATAACAAACCACATTCCTTTGGTTCAACTACTTCCGTAATTCTAGGTGTAGGGGACCAGCTGAGGTGGCAACTTGCACATGCACACATTCACAACTTTCACGTTTCCTTGCGAGGTTTCCTCAGCTCGGTACCAACGTGCCTCAGCTCGGTATCATTATGCCTTGTCTCGGCCTTTCACAGGATCATTCATTGAGATGGGCTGATCCATTCGGATATCTTTGTATGGGCTCGGCCTATTATCAGTTCGGCCCATAGGTTCAATCTCGCAGCTCGGCCCAGCCCAGCACCACGGCTGGACTAGCTTTTCCACTGCGGGTTGGGCCCAAGTGCTTGAGGACTTGGGTGGACTGTTGATCATGAAGTTGGGCTCAATTGGTTTGCCCATATGCTTATCCAACCCACTTGGATTTGGACTTCAATAGATTGGGCCGGCCCAAAGCTTGGACTCGACCCATTTCACATTTAGCCCCTTCAAATGTGATATACATTTTAAGTATACATGGTGATTTTGGATTCTCAATTTCTCATTATTTTTAATAGTTTTGACCAAATAAAAATTTGTTATTAACCTATACATAAAAGTGAAGGCATTATACACCACTTAAAATAACATGTGAATTCCATATTTATTTTGACTTAAAATGACTGAAAATTATGTTACAAAACTATTTTTTCTAACAACAATTTGGGTGGTCTTATTGACACATATTTGCTGTGAAGTTAATTTCACAATTAATTAATCAATGACATATATATATATATTATATATATATAAATTGACGGTGGAATAATATTCACCCACTTCTATTATAGTTGAGAGGTAAACAATAACTCACTCAATATATTTTTCTGTTATTTATATGTTAAGAGTGCCACATAAACAATATATCAAATTACTTAATAATTTTCGGCTTTTGACAAGTAATTTTAAACTATGGAATAATGTTTAATGTTTCCAACAATCTACACCAAGCTTATCTAAGCTTAGGGAATGATAGTCCTGTTTGCTGTCATTTTTTTTCAAATGAAAAATTAATAATTAAAAAATTAAAGTTTAAAACGCACTTCTCCCAATTTTTAAATAATTCATTAATATAAGTTATTTTTGTCTCGTAACATTTAAATAATTGATTTATGTAAATTATTTTTGTCTCGTAAGTCATGCAAAAAACTACATTAACCTTTTTCAATAATCATTTTAAGCAGATATATTATACAAATTAATTATTTTTTAACTCACTAATATAAAATAAACCAATAAAATTTTAATATTTAAAAATTTGTTATAATAATATAATAAATACCACATGAATTAATAAACCAAATTATAAAACTTGCAATCAGTTATATTACTGTTTTAATCGTGTCACCATGCTCAAGAAAAATAAACCTTCCAATAAAAAATGATCAAAACAAAACTTTTTGGAAGAGGATTTCCTCCTGTCTATAATCTGGATTGGAGGATTTATTTAGGGTCTATGGGGTCCATCACAGATATCGTTTTGATATTCAAATAGTTCATTTTGTAAAATATTTCATGTAATTTATTCACACAAAAAATTAGATCGATCTAATAATTCTAACTATTCAATTTATCCATTTGTCACCAAAAAAATTGAATGACAATTGTGTTTTTAAAAGAAACAATTGCGATAAATTGAATATGTTACGATTATTAAATTTTTCTAATTATTTATGTAAATGAAATATACTAACTGCCCAACAAAATGAACGGTCCCGCAATACGTGCCCAAATAGCATCCTCCAATTTAGATTATGAACTTCTTAAATAAATGTACAAAATTAAAATGACAAAAATATTAAAATATTGAGACTGCCAATATAATTTACCTGAATAGAAAACAATTATTGTGCTAACAATGTATAAATTTCATAAATTTCTATCAGGTAACCAAAGCGCGTACCAAATAAATTGACCATTCCAAATACACTTTCAGTTGTTATTTAATTAATTAAGCATTAGTAAAACAAGACCTAATCAAGAAAATCACCCCGCAGTCTTGGGTCTTATATGATCACGTTTTCAACACTGTTGTTGGCTCAGGACACCTAGTAAAATAAAAGCTTCTACTTACTCTCTCTCTCTCTCTCTCTCTCTCTCTCTCTCTCATTCCTAGTATAAATCCCAATAACATCTACTTATAATAAGTACATCATAAAGTTATAAATACATCATAAATTGCTTCGAAAGCAAATTATAACTCATCCCTCGTACTCTCTCATAGTCTTCTTGTTCAGTGCACGAACATATATAACTACATGTTCAACAGATTCATGGCTCAGATTCGATGTGGTAGCAGCGAAACCAGCAAGAGAGCTCCAAAGGGCCACTTTGTGGTTTATGTCGATGATGGCGATGATGATCAAGAGGTGATGAGGAGGTTTGTGGTTCCAACATCGTACTTGAAGGATCCAATCTTCAAGCAGTTACTAGATGAGGCTGCAGAGGAGTATGACTTCCATAGCCAGAAAGGGATTGTTCTTCCTTGCTCTCAACAGCTCTTAGATTTTATTGCGCAGACATCCTAATCCTCGTACAGACACAGAAACAGATCACATAACATATAGAATGAAATACAGAATATACGTAGTGAATAGATACAATTTTTGAGTTTTTAGATAATTTTTCCATTTTGTTTACCTTTTCTTTTTAGTCATTGGTAAATACAATGCTAATGTTTAATAAGAAACTGAAATTCTTTTCTTGCATTTGTATTTATGATCTTACACTTTAAGAATACAATGATTGACAATCACACACAAGTACTGTAATTTGTGTGCCTAGTGAACCAAACTGTCACTACTAAAAAAGTGACTTTTTGCGTCTAATTTTTTGCAACCCACTATTTAGCCGTCGCAAAAAGAAAACATTTTTGGAAATGATCAGTGGCAAAAGGCATATTTTACCCCTATTTTTTATTCCCTTCACAGACCCCAATTTATTTTGCCCTTTTGTTACACCTATGCCCTAAGCCCCTTTCACTGTCATTTTCACGACATTGATAAACAAAGAGGTCTCTCTAGCTCTCTCGCACTCTCTGTCTCTCTCGCTCTCTTTGCTCGCCATGGTCGTAACTCTAGTGGTATGAATCTCTCTCTCTCTCTCTCTCTCTCTCCCTTCTCTCTCTATATATACATACATATTTGTATATTTATATATGTATATATATTGTGGATTGCAGGTAGAGTTCTTCATATGCTTGGTATTGACAATCTTAGTTTACATTCCTGGAATAGTTTATGCTCTCTATGCAATGCTCTGTGTGGATCGTGATATGACTCGTGTCGATTACCGTCCACTCGCCTAGTCTCTGCATGTGTGTGTGTGTAGAAATCTGTGTGTGTTTAGCTGTAATCTCATGGTATTATACTCTGGCCCTATGTGTGAAATCAATTTGAATGAGTTTGAACTCTTGCTATTTGATTGAATCGCTTTGATTTAATTCAATTCTTCTCTTATTTATTTGTATTTCAAATACCTGTGTATAGATTTTGGAGTGATTTGGTACGTATTATATGTGATTGAGTGGAAGTTTGTGATGATATGTTGGACTAATTTCTGGATTTGTTGGCTCTTTTTTAATATTTGTTGCTTCAATCTCTCTATTAATTTGTTTGCTTGCTCAGAAATTGACGGGGAAAAATGGAAAATGTGATTTTGAATATTTGTATTTGGTTGCTTTAATCTCTCTATACTTATCTAGCTTTCTCATATTCTATCTATGATTTCGGATCATTTATGATCTCTCTGTGCATCCTTAGGTTTGCAGACTTTGAGTTCAAGTTCTAAGTTAAGAAAATGGAAATCTATAGACTAGAATAATCAAGAAAATACAGCCATCACGATGAAGAATGATTAAAATTTGGAACAATGCCTTTAATAATTTTCTTATGTCTGTAATAATTAGATAATGTTTGAATGTTGTGATTCACTTAAGTGAAAAAATCTATTTCTGTTATGTTACCTACATTCTGCATGCATTGAACTAAATATATATATTTTGTCTATTTTTGTTTCCATTATTGTTGATGTTTTTATATATATATTGTCTATTTTTGTTTCCATAGAGGGACATATTTTATGTTTGGATTTACGTATTTATTGCATTGGTTGTTAGTGATATTCAACATTCTGAATTGATTTTTTCCTCTCTTTTTCGGTGGTCATTTACTATGTTATTACTATTTGATTTAGTTGAATTTGGTAATGTATATAGAATTTGCTTTATTTATCACGTGCCTACCTCTCTTTCTCTTCTCAAGTTGAAACTGAGCGAATCCTTGCTAATTGATAGTTGTGTCCTCATGTGGTAGTCGTTCAATAAATTATTTTTTTCGTTTATCTCTGGACTTCTATGACCATGATGGAATGTGAAGGCATTTGTTCCTCTATGAATTGTTGTGTTCAGTAATGAGTTTTCGCCCATCAGAAATAAGAAACAAATTATTTGTTCCTCTGTGAATTCATAGGCTTGCTGTAGAGACATCTCAATCTTGAAAGGAATAGCAAGGGATCAAATTATTTGTCAGTTTTTGTTTGTGTGTAAGAAATTGCTAGGTATAGCAGAGGTAAAAAGAGGAGGTTGAGAATGAACAAGAGACTTTGAGCCATAGTATTGTGACCAAGCAAAAACTCAAAGGTTAAAATCTAGATTTATAAAGAAAAAACAGAGCAAAAAATATGCATGTATATGTGTCTGCCTAAAAGCAAGTCGGATTAATTTTTTATGTGTCTGCCTAAATGCTGCTGCCTTGGATTTTTTTCAATTTGTCTTAATATTATTAATTCCCTGTTTTGAATAAGAGTTGGATTTTTATAAATTGATTTTCCTTTATGTTATTTTATTTTATTTTTTGAATTATTAGAATGGCAATGGAGAATTTGTGTATTTATTATATGTCATAGTATATTGTATGTCATTCAAAGATAACAACAACATAACACTAATTCTCACTTGCTGTTTTCTTTCTCCTATTTTGGCTGCAGATGCCACCTCATCCCTCCTTCAGTATCCAACCCACTGAATATCTATCTATTATTCTGTAAGTCATATATAATCTACTTGAAGATTCGATGACGCTTTTTATTAATTTTCAGGATTATAGTGTTGTCATCTTGTGCATGCTGTTGAACTCATGATTGATCTTAGTGTCGTGTTAACTATATGATTGTTTCATAACTTCAGCCCAATTAGTTTAATCTATTTTCATTAAATTAATTAGTGTAGTGATTGTTGAACTCATGATTGATCTTTCCATTTTTTCTTCCCAAATACCAAATAGTACTCCAAAGTGATGCATGATTGACAATACCAGCAAATTAATCTGTCTTCAAAATAAAAATGCTGGCAAGAATTCACCATGAAGCACCAGACCTAGAATTAAACAAAAGCACCTGCATAACATCCAGTCTCAAATTAAGAATCACACACATAATTCAAGCATTCTTGAAACCAAATTTATTGTTGTGTGTGTGTGTGTGTGTGTGTGTGTGTGTGTGTGTGTGTGTGTGAGTGTGAGAGAGAGAGAGAGAGAGAGAGAGAGAGAGAGAGAGAAAGATGGGAAATCCAACCAATAGATATTGTGAAAGCCTAAGTGCAAAGAGGATTTTCACAAAATGGTATCACTTTGTCTCACATTTGTGTCTCAATTTGTGAAATTTTTATGCCTTATTAGCACATCTGGTATATACATGGTTTGGCCATATGTAATCTTTAGCCTTAAAACCAACTTTACTACTGCCCTTAAAACCAATTTTTCTCCAATAATGCTTTCATTTTATAAAGTTAAACAAACAGAACCATATTTGTCTAGTTGTTCCAATTTGCCTTCTTTTTATTTATTTTGTGTGTGTGTGTGCGGCAATGAAAAACGATGAAGAGATCCGTACGGAGGTTTGTTCGACGATGAAGAGACCATAATTCTTAACATCAAAGAACAGCGTGAAGATCCAGACCAGGTATTCATTCAATTTAATCTTCAATTATTGAATCTTAGTTTTCTACTGATTATTATTATTACGAGTATTAATTTTTAGAACTGTGTTGTTGAACTATAATTTCTCTGTTTTAGTCTGAAGATTCCCTGGCTGAATTGCTTTAAAGCGTTGCAGATATGGATATAACATTCAAAGCACTCAAGGTAATCGAAAACATGTCTAATATATATATATATTTCATTTTCATTCTTTCTAAGAGTCTCTGTCTCAGGAAACTGATATTGGGAGGCATGTGAATCGTTTGTGGAAGAATCCATCGAATGATGTGCGGAGATTGGTTAAACAACTCGTCACGTTTGAAGATTCGAAACTAAAACAAACAATTTTGGAAAGAAAATAGTGTGTTTGTTTGTTTTACTATACACAGACAGAGACAAATAATTGTGGGAGTTGTTAGATCATGGTTTTTTTTCTTTACAGAAAATGGAAAGATTTGGTTGATGAATAGGCTAAGTTGAATACACCCAATCAACTTGTTTCTTCTTCTCTCATTGATAATATCACCCAAAATTCTGAACCCTTCTCTCTTTCTAGACAGAATTATTACTTGTTTGAATTGAACTAAAAAAGGGGTTCATTAATGGTGATGGTGGGGGTGTTGGCAGCTGATAGAGACTCTCCTCAGCAAAACATACCACCTAGTAACACCTGAAACGGTCTTCACCACCAGGTAAAAATTAGCGTTTGCTTCCTCACTTGGCTGCACTTTTTTGAGAAACAAAATATTTTAAGGTTTTTGTGAAAATTCCAAACTTTTGATCTCCAAAGTTGTGGTCTTTACAAGTTCCTGATTTTGCCTACTCTCCAAATCCACACAATAACTACCGAATCTGATTCCTAGCTCAATTGGGTCTATTTGTTTTTATCTTTTTGTGGATTTGATTTGATACGATATATATCATTTTTTTGTCTTTTTTAATAAAAATTGTTGTAGATGGGAGCTCTGGTTCAGACAAGAACAACTCTGAACCAGAACCTAAAGCAAAAGTAGTTCCTCGAAGAGATGCTCCTCCTGCCAAACTGACCCATTCTATTCCCCTAATGCTTCTGCCCCTCCTCGCAAGGTACCCTTTAAATTGTCCTCTATTTGGTTGATGAGAAAACTGAGGAGGAAATAAGTGAAAAGGGCTTTTTTGGGTCTTCTGATTTTTGCATTTTTTCAATCATCCCCAAAAGAAAACAAAAATGAACTTAATTTTAGGATTTTTAGAGATGAAATATTTTTGGATTCCACATTTTCTTTTTAGCAAGCACTGGCCTCCATTGCGGTAGAAAGAAAGTGTTGTGAATCACATTGCTTTTACTGTGAATTGCAGAGACAAAGAAGAAGGAATCAAGCCTCGACCTTGAAAGGCTGGCTTCAACAAGAAAACAGCTTCATGAGAATTACCAGGAAGTTGAGAATAGATACTTTACTATATTTTGGCTTTACTAGCATTCTATTTGGATTGTATTTTTGTCATAAAGAACTTTTTGTAATAACTTTCACATATGGCTCCAATTTTGAGACTCAAATGGAATGCCTAATTAAACTACAATGCTATATTGTTTGAATTCTTGTCATTGTCATTTCTAGAGTGCTTAACGTTACACTTTAATTTATTTATTTTTTATTTTTATTTTTGTGCGAAGGTAACAAAATGGTTGTCAAAAAACATATTAGCATTTTTCTTTGTTTTTTGCGACGGCAAAATAGCGGTCGCCATAAGTAGTTTAGGCGGTCACGAATAATTTGGGACCGTTGGTTTGCCGTCGCAAAAAGTATTTGCCACCCCCACATTCGTGACCTCCATTTGCCGTCGCATGGGCCGTCACAAAAGGTCTTTTGCAACTGTATTTTTATTATTTGCGACAGCTTGTAGCGGTCGCAAAAAGTGTTTTTTTTAGTAGTGTGTGATTGAACTCTCTCTCTCTCTCTCAAGCTCAACAGAATGAATGATGAATGCAAATAAAAAACTGATGCAATAAGGGATGGTATATATATAGTTGTTTGTGATTGTTCCGGTGCATCCTTCCATGGCGATGCACTGCAATGGCATTGGAACAAAAATTTAAATAAATTTTGTGCCAAAAATAAATACCATGAAAGTTTTCCAATAACTCAACCCAATCCAATGCGGCCGCACATGCGTGTGGTCCAACATATGCTATTATATTAACTCATTATGATTTTTCTATAAAATCAATATGATATAGAGATTAGTGGCCATTATTCAGCCAACCAAAATTAAATGGTGATTTTGGGAGTCAAATTTTGTTGGAATTATGGTTTTTTATAAGCTTATTTTGGGTCAATTTTGAGTCCAAATTTGAGTGGGGCCCACACGTTTTTCGGGGTGGGTCCAAAGAGGTGATGTATTCCTTACCGCATGGCAAGTCACATGGTGAAAACAATTCGTCAAAACCATTTATGAGTGAATGGGAACTTAACGTCGTTTTCGAGTTCGTGGAAAAGGAAATTAAATAGTCAAAATGTGGGTTACCTTAAAATGGTTGTCCTACATTAAAACTTGAAGAGAGCTTGTATGTGTTTATAAGCTCTAGGTGGACAAACTTGGGTTGGGCCTCAAGGGGCACCCCAAGTTTATAGAATGGAGAATGTTAGGTCCCTAAGTCTTGTCAATCCCGCGAACAAACTTGTGTAATCGAGTTGTAAATTTCTGTGCTGTTTTGTCTTGCTCGCTCGAGCGAAGAAGTCCTCGCTCGAGCGAAGGACTGCGTCTAGCTTAAAACCTGAAGGAGGTCATTGTGCGCTCGAGCATAGCATTGGTGGCTCGAGCGAAGAACTGCATCTACAGAAAGACCTGAAAGAGTTCATTCCTCGCTCGAGCGAAGACTTCGTGGCTCGAGCGAAGGCACTTATGGAAATCACGCGAGATTAAGCTTCTCGCTCGAGCGAAAGAAGCTTCGCTCGAGCGAGCTTCAGAATCCGGATTTCTATAAGTAGTTGGTTTTCTCAAACTTTAGGATTACTTTTCCAGATCTATTTTGAGGTTTTCTAAGGTGTCTTTGTGGAGAGATTTTTGTGAGTTTTCCTTGATGTTTTGAGAGAGTTCTTCATTCATGATCTAAGATACATACATTAAGGAGTTTGTTACTTTATAATTCAAGAGAGTTCTCTTCGGTGGATTCCAAAGATTCAAACGTAGAGTTTCAAAAGGTGTTTGATTCTGTACGTAGTCGTTAATTCGACAAGTGAAGTTGTGGATTCAACTTCAGGTGGATCAGTTCCGAGACGAAGGCTTGGTGAAAGAGTTACAGAAGATTCGAAGGCAAATTGACTGAGTTGGGTAATTTGTGTATTATCTTTGTAATCTTTCTTTCTTCAGTAGTGGATTGATTAGTGGCGTTTCGCCCGTGGTTTTGATTACAATTGAAGGTTCTTTAATTGTGGTTTTTCCACGTAAAAATCGTTTGTGTCGATGTATTGTTTATTCCGAAAAACAAACAATCTAAATCATTTTCGTAAGTGCTTGTTGATTTAGTGTGTGTGTTTTGGATTATTGGGATTTGGAATATTTTAATCTTGATCTAATCACGAATCACTTAGGATTTTCAATTGGTATCAGAGCGGGTCACTCTTTGTTTTATCAAAACTATAGGAGTGTGATTTTGTGTGACTAGTATTATGGATTCTATTCGTGAAGGTAACTCGACTCATAGACCTCTTTACTCGACGGCACAAACTATTCTTATTGGAAAGCTCGTATGAGAGCGTTTTTAAAATCCATCGATAAGAAAGTTTGGCACTGCGTGATCTATGGGTGGAGTGAACCTATTGTCACCATTGATGGTGTAGATATTCCTAAACCCCTTGATAAATGGGACACAACTGATTACTAAAACTCGAGTTGGAACAGTAAGGCTCTCAATTCCCTGTTTTGCTCCGTCACACCTAAAGAATTTCGTCGTCATCTGCACGTGTGAGGTAGCAAAAGAGGCTTGGGACATTCTTGAAACGATTCACGAAGGTACTACTTCTGTCAAAAGGTCAAAACTTCAACGTCTCACCTCCGCCTTTGAAAACCTTTTTATGCAGATGATGAGGCGTTTGATGATTTCTATGCAAAACTTAGTGATATCGTTAATTCTGTTTCACACTCGGTGTGAAAAAATCCCAGAAGCTAAAGTGGTGGAAAAATTTTGAGGTCTTACCGAGAGGTTCCAATCAAAAGTGAAGCCATTGAGGAGGCTCAGAATGTTGATACCCTCAAGCTTGATCAATTGGTAAAACTTGCAGACTTATGAAGCCCACCAGATTTCAAAGAAAAAACAAAAAGATAGTGTGGCTTTTACTAGTGCTCATGAGACTGCAAAAACTCCGGAGACTGAATTTGATTTAGAGTCTGAGATGACGGCTATGTTTACAAAACAGTTTAAAAAAATTTGAAGAAAAAAGAAGCCTAATTTAGAGACCCTATTTCAAAAGACAAGAGTAATGAAAAACCCAAAACTTTTCCACCAAAATTTGCTCACAAAACTGAAAAGAAGATTGTAAAGGGGCAAGGGGTCAAGTGCCTATGAATGTCAAGGGTTTGGCCATATTGCCCTTGAATGTCCGTCGAAAAAGATCGAAAGAAAAAGAAAGTTACACTGTGACTGGGATGATGAAAGCAGGTCGGAGCAAGAACCCGAAGAACCTGAATCCGGCGAAGATGGGATAATGCTTTCATGGCATTTTGGTCCAGTTTTACTCAACCTCTTCCAAAGCCATCGGAATTAGCTGTGGTCAGAACCTGCATCATGCTCCCACCTTTGATGGGACTAACTACCTATATTGGAAAATCATAATGAGGCTTTTCTGAGAGCTTTTTGAACCAGAAATTTGGCAAGCCATTGAAGAAGATACAGAAAGTGCAGACAATCCGGGCAATCAGAGAGCCCTGATTACTATTCGTGGAGCAATTTCCTATGAAGAACAGCAACGAGTTGTTCACTGCACAAAGGCTAAAGATGCATGGGAAATTCTGAGCCAATTTCATGAAAGAGAAGATTCACCCTCACCACCATCCAACAACTTCCCTGCCTTGGTTGCTAGATTGGATGAGGTTAAGGAGAATGAAGAGCAAAAAGAGGATGATGAAACATCTGAAGACAATGATGAGATCAATGGCGATGAACTACAACAAGCTTACGAAAAGCTGTACGAGGAATCTCTAAATTTTTCCAAAATCAACGACAAACTCTTTGTCAAGCTCAAAACATGTGAGAGTGAGAATGTCAGGCTAAAAGAAGAACTTGTAGCAGCAAAACAGAATGTCATCAAGATCTCAAGTGACAGGCAAGACTTATGTGGAAAACTTTTATCCTATGAAACTGAAAGGAATGAACTTCTGAAAGTATATTCCACATATAAAGAAAAGCTTGAAAGCTTTGAGATGTCACAAGCTGCATTGGAAGAGATAGTCTATCAGAAAGATGAAGAACTTCGTATTGCTAGAGCAACAATCTCCATGTGGAACAAAGGTTCCAAATCTCTAGAAGACGTCCTCGGGTCTCAACAAATGGGTTGTGACAAAAGTGGGCTAGGCTATGGTGCAACAGCTCACAAGGGACAGGCCTCTACCTCACATAACCTGAAGACTCAAGCAAACGGAAAGTTGAAGGTAGACCAGGATGATTCCTCTCTTCATCTACCGAAAGTGGGTAAGATCAACAAAAGGGAGATAAAACCTATTTTTATTTGTCATCATTGTGGTAGGTATGGCCACATTCATCCTTATTGCTATGAACTGTTTGGTAAAGTGTCTCAAAAGGGTAGAAATTCGAATACTTTTTGGGTAAAGAGACAACCTTACATGTCTAGGCGGAATACCAAGATTCATGAGGGTGTTCACAACGCCAAGACATTGACCAAGACCAAAAGGATTTGGGTGAGGAAAGATGATTTGACTTGTTTAGTTGTTCACACTGCCTTAAAAGCACGTGACTCACACATGTGGTATCTTGATAGTGGTTGCTCTCGTCACATGTCCGGTAACAAATCTGACTTCACCTCTCTTGAAAAATATGAAGGAGGAATTGTTACCTTTGGAGATGGCGGCACTTCTAGAGTCATTGGCAAGGGCTCTATAAGTGTTGCTGGTCTTCCCAAGCTGGATAATGCTATACTTGTTGATGGTCTTAAAGCAATCTTTTGAGTATTAGTCAAATGTGTGATTCCCATCATGAAGTATTGTTTTCTAAAAATAAATGTGAAATTTTGGATAAAAAGGGAAATACTGTCTTACATGGGGTTCGCACATCTGATAACTGCTATGGGATTGTTACTACTAATGATCTCACTTGTCACTCTGCCATCATAAGTAACATTGATTTGTGGCATCAAAGATTAGGTCACATGAATTTCAAAGACCTAACTAAGATAGCCAACAAAGAGCTTGTGAGAGAAGTACCTAAATTGGGTAAGAATTTGAGCCATGTGTGTGGACCATGTCAACTTGGAAAGCAAACCCGTGCCCCTCATAAAAAGGTAAACAGCTTTACAACCAAACGTCCTCTTGAATTGGTTCACATAGATTTAATGGGTCCTACTCGCACTGAAAGCATTGGAGGTAAAATATATTTTTTTAACTGTTGATGATTTTACTCGATTTTCATGGGTAAATTTTTTAAGGGAAAAATCGGATACGTTTGATGCTTTCCAGGCTTTATCCTTAAAATCCAAAATGAACAGGGTGTTTCCATTGGGCGTATCATAAGGATCCGAACTGATCATGGTGTGAATTTGAAAATAGTTCGTTTTTGGATTTTTGTGATATGCATGGAATTAAGCATGAATTTTCTGCACCTATTACTCCACAACAAAATGGAGTGGTTGAGAGGAAGAACAGAGTTGTTCAAGAAATGGCTAGGGTCATGCTCCTTAGTAAGAGTCTTCCTCCAAAGTTTTGGGCCGAAGCCCTAAATACTGTTGTTTATGTCATAAATCGCGTATTTTAAGGCCCGACACTTTACAAACTCCATATGAATTGTGGAAGGGTTTGAAACCTAATGTAAAATACTTCAAAACTTTTGGGAGTAAGTGTTACATCTTCAAAGATAGAGAGCCCTTGGGCAAATTGACTCCCGAAGTGATGAAGTATTTTTCTAGGGTATTCAACCAACAGTAGGGCTTTTCGAGTCTATAACCTGCGAACTTCTTCTTTAATGGAATCTATCAATGGTTATAGATGATACAGGTTCCCCTACTCCAGCAACAAATGAGGATGACATTGGTGAGTCTCCAATCTTGGATACTGAACCACAAAGTCAAAGAGAAGTTGAGGTCCATGCACAAGAAGTTGTTGAACACGGCACCATCCTCACAGGTAATCAAAGTCCAAAGAGTGCACAAAGAAACATCACTCCTGATGCTTCTGTCACCGCAAGTCCTGAGTTCAAACCTTCAGCAAGGGTGAAACTGAATCATCCAGCTCAATAGATGATTGGAAGTGTATCGGATCGAATGAAAACCCGAAGACAAATTCAGGATGAGGTATCACATATGTGTTATGTTTCTTTAATTGAACCTAAGAATTTTAAAGAGGCCTTGCTAGATGATAGTTGGGTCAATGCTATGCATGAAGAATTAGGTCAATTTGAACGTAACAAAGTTTGGACTCTAGTTCCCAGACCTAGAGACATGAATGTGATAGGTACCAAGTGGATCTTTAAAAATAAATCTGATGAGAATGGTACTGTTGTTAGGAATAAAGCTAGGTTGGTTGCTCAAGGATACACACAAGTAGAGGGTGTTGACTATGATGAGACGTTTGCCCCAGTTGCATGTCTCGAATCTATTCGTATTTTGCTTGGTGTTGCATGTTTTCTT
>JAPPVO010000029.1:147520563-147653822 GCA_030407325.1 Camellia japonica
CTGCGTGTTCGAATCTCAATTAGTGTGGGCTGTGTGTTCACCATTAACTAGAGCTGTGTGTTCAGAAAATCGGAGTTTGGGACTGTGTGTTCTACTCTTAGTCAGTGTGTGCTGTGAGTTCACTTTCAAATTCGAGCTGTGTGTGTTCGACAAATCAGTGTTTGAACCGTGTGATCAATGCTTAACTAATGTGTACCGTGCGTTCACAATCAATCGATGAGCCTAGTGTTCAGAAATTCAAGTGTTTAAACCACATGTTCAGGATGCAAGCAAAGTACTATGTCATAGGCTAAACTGTGTGTTCAAGCATGGCAAAGGTATGAAATGCACGAAAAATACAGAAAATGAAGTAAAATACCTCTCGTGCCTCGGAAGAGAGGTGATGCTCCGGCTCTCGTAGAAGTAGATCTCCGGGTGCCCGATCATTGAAGTCAGTAAAATGACGGAAAACGGCTCGCAGAAGAATGTGCACCGCCGGGGCGTATCTCTCGGGGATAAAGGGGCGGACCCTCGGGGGCAGCGTCATGATATCGAAATCATCCCCGGCACCTGGAGGACCTCCACCATGAGGGAAATTACCCGCCATTTCAAAAAATCTGCAAAACGAGCAAAAATGAGCCAAAATTGGAAAAAGTCAACAAAAGTCAACTCTCGGGAAATGGGAAAGTCAACAAAAGTCAACTCCCGAGAAAATCTTCGAAATATTAAGACAAACTTACCTCAAGTGGTGAAAATGAGAAAAGAAGCCCCGAAATCAAAATTTAATCGGTCCAAAGTGCTTAAAATCGAATGTTTTTGCGAAAACAACTTGCGTGGGGGGTTGAAACACGCATATAAAGTGCAGATCTGAAGGAAAAAATGGTTTGGGAGGCAAGGGGAGAAGATTTCGCAGCTGTGGGTGTGGTCTCAGATTGAATGGATGAGAGAATATAAAGAAAATGAGGTGAAAAGACAAAGTTGCCCCCGGATTTGGGCAGGTGGCCGGCCGGCCACCTTTTCTGGCTGGCCGGCCATTTGCTTTTTGAAAGATGGCCGGCAGCCTCCCCTTGGGCAACCAGCTGGCCGGCCATGTTCTCCACATCCTCCCCTAGCCCTCTGCAAATTTTGAGGAAGATTGGAGTTCCCGGGACCTGAAAAAGTTCAAGAAAAGTGTACTTTCTGGCGCGAAATTGCTCCGCCGGAACTTCAGCTGCAATTTCTGACATGTGTCTCATCATTACTCATCAAAATCAGTGTGTATCCTTTTTGATCATGTTGCAACCTCTCCGGAGGTAAACCAGAGGCCGCGATCGAGTCGCCTTCACCGAAATGCGCGTTTCCTTACTCGTTGTTTTGCAACAAACGGGCATCCTGATTTATGCTCGTTTTGTATTGTTGTGCGCATAACTTGCATTCTCATGAGCATTTTGCATTGTCATGCATGTTTTTTTGGTGTACCGTACCTCTGTGCTCGAGCATGCGTTGTCACGCACGTTCCTTTCTCGCATTGCGATGCATTCACTCGCCGACACTGTGTGTGTCAAACTTTCAGGAATCACAGGAATCACATTGAATATATGTTGTTAGCATATTGTTCTTGTTGAATTTCTTTCTTTTGCAGGCACGATATTGTATGTACGGTTCATTTGAGGCTGGTACGACCAGACGAATCGCGCAGGTATCGTATCTTCTCCGTGTGAGATGCGACGAGAATTGAATAATTCTCCGCATTCCTAACTGCATGAAATGTAGTCGTTGCTTTGCATTCTTGCTTAAAACTGTTGCATTTATTTGCGAATACTTGCTTCATTACAGCTTGTTGCACTTGCATGATCATTAAGTTACATCTGGCTACATGCATATCGCTTTGCATTTTGCCCCTTTTGCCTGCGGGCACGCCTGCGGGCACATATCTCTGTTCATCTTGTATGATTGTCTAAGTCTTCGGCCTTGTCAAAAATGGGTCGTCTCCGGGCTTTGACATTCACTCCCGTCACTTGTGACTTCTGAGTTCTGTCAAAGAGGGGCAACTGTAGACACCCCATTTTTTAACGACCTTAAGACTCAGACGTCACCGATTGAGCGCTCGGTGATGTTGCATATTATGCTCGTTCAGAAGTCTCAGAGTCGCGGCCGTGAGCCCTGCCTCCGGACTTTCGAACCCTCTTCTGTACCTTGCCTCGATTTGCGAACCAGACTCGGTTTCCTTTGTTTCTCTTCCTGAGGGGAGGGAGAGGTCTCGTAGACCATCTCTCAGTGGCCGTGGGCTACATTTCGTGGCCGTAGGCCATTTTGCCCATTTTGGAGCCCGGTTCCCGGTTTTCGGAGCCGTCAGGCCGTGTGCCTCGGTTCGGGACCGCCTAACCATCTCCGATTCCTCTGGTTTTTGGCATACGTCTTATCTACTCCCTTTTGAGGGACACTGGGGTCCGAGAGACCCACTTTGTGGCCGAATGCCACTTTCGATGCTTAACAGCCTATTTTCGGGACCCCGAACTGCGTGTTTTGGCCCCCGAGCATTCGTTTTGCATCGGTTTTTGTTCATTTTTGGCAGGTACCTCTGTTTTATCACCAGAAAGGTCACTGAGGGGTGGGAGGCCAACAATTGTCTCAGCAACCAGTTATGCTCCTCCGGCGCCCTCCGAGGCCCGTTTTTCTCGCTTCCGGGCCAATGTTGACCACCCTAGGAGCATTTTCTTCAAGCCCAAACCACATATTTGTGTTGTACACACGTGGGAGGACCCTAAAAGTCTATGGCCGGCCAGTAATTGTTGTTGAACCTTTTGAACCCCTTCTAAATTTGGCTTGTTCTCTCTCCTGTTTTAGAGTTGCTAACTTTGAACCATAGGGTTGTAATAAGGAGACCTGGAGGACACTTTTCTCCTATGGCCGGCCATTAATTCAACTTTCCATTTTTGCCCCTTGGCCGGCCGGCCATAGGGGGTGGCCGGCCGGCCACCTGCAATAAAAATACCTAGCCGGCCTTGATCCTCACAATTGGTACTTTACAGCTGTATAGTTGTTTTCCCCCAAAAATATCTCTATCCGGGGGAGAGCTTTAGGAGGGAAACTTGGTGTCATTTCCCTCCACTTGGCTCCTCCTCTCTTGCCTTTATAACAGTAGCTCAAGCTTGGTTTGAGGGTTACAAAAATTTCCCTAAGGACCTTGCATACATCTCCCTCCACTTCTCTCTCATTTTCTTCAAAAAAATCACTAAATCCTACCCTTTTCTTCATCACCACCAAGCATCACCACCACTACTCCATTCCAGCAGCAAGGAGAGGATTTCCAGCAGCTAAAAGGCAGCAAATTTGGTCCAAGAAGCAAAGAAAGGGTGGTCTTCAAGGGTAAGTTCTCATTCCCCTCTTTTATAGCTCATTCTTGCCTCATTTTTTTACCCTATTTGCTTACTGTTTTGGGCTCCGACCCTAACTAAAACTAGGCCTTTTTTGAGCCATTATTCATGTTTGATCAAGGGCTCAACCCTGTTTGAGCCCTCCATTTGGTACTTGCTTCAATACCCCTTGGTATGTCACATTTTTGCATGAAATTTCTAGCCCATGTGTGATCTGTTTTCGAGCATAATGTAAACTTTAAGTGGGCCTATTTTGAGTCCCTCTTCAACATTGAAAAAGGGCTCAACCCTTTTTGGCCCCCCTATCTTGCACTTACTTCATAATCCCTCCTATTTACCGTAAATTTGCATGATTTGTTTGGCCTATATGTAAATTGTTTTGGAGTGTGTCATGAACTGTGAGTATGCTTATTTTGAGTCCTTATACAACATTGTAGAAGGGCTCAACACTGTTGGGGGCCTCCATGTTATACTTACCATTATACCCCTCTTTGGCCCCCATTTTTGCATGCTTTTTTAGGCTTATCTAGCTTCTGTTTTCGGCCATGATCAGAACTAAAAGTGACTATATTTTGACCTCCTTGGCATATTTCATTAAGGGTCTTTGGCCATTTGATATATATTCGGTCTACTTCATGTTATACCCTCTTGTGGCCTCAATCTTGCATTGCATTTTGAGCATGTTTTCATACTGATTTGAGGCTTGTCATCTACTGTAAATGTTCATATTTTTAGTCCCTCTTCAGTATTATAGAAGGGTATTTTTCCATTTGGGCATTGCATGTACCACTTGCTTCATGACCTCCCTTGCGGAGCCATTTTTGTATGCCATCTTAGCCCTACTTGTGATTGTTGTTTGGCCTTGTTTTGTACTGTAAAAATGTGAGTTTTGGGGCTTCCTTGCTTCTTCTTTTTCATGTCATGTATCAATTTGTAGACGCGCCTGTGGGCTTCGCTCTACAGTTCGGACTCGATTTGTGTCGCGGTTCTAAATCTGAACCAAAGAGTCCAAATCCGGAAAATCGTTTTGAAGAAAAACAGATTTTTGAAAAAGTAGTGCCAAACATGGACTGCTTTGCTAGATTATAGAGTCGCCACCTAAATATTTTTTAATGGGGGAATTTAGGAAACCCTGACTCGGTGCCGAAGGCCACGTGTCCGTCATCACCAAAGTGACTTGGCTCGGGAGCTTGGGTACGATCGGGAAAGGTCAGCTATGAGCACCCCCTTTCGCCCGGTCCGAAGACCGGCCTCTACTAACCGTGATATCCGATTTTGAAAACATTATGCGTTCTTATTCCGGTTATTAGCCTAGAATCACTATGTGATGCGCACAGCACAAAAGTATAGACTAGATTGCCTAACTTGGAAATAAACATTGCATATCCGTTTTGTCTCGAAAAACGTGTTGGTCTTTGCTACTCGAAAGTAGGCTAAAATACGGATTTCAATGAGTTGTTCCAACTCACGCAATCCAACCTCCACCCACAGGCATTCAAGCAATTTATCACGTAAGCATTTAGCCGCATAGCAAGCATACTGTCATGGCAAACGTTCACACGCATGCGACATGCTAAAGCATAAAAACTTACATCGTACTCCGTGCCAAAACAAGAGACTGGTTAGCAAAACATGCATGACCTAGTTCATGTTAAGTGGCTAATGCAACACAGACATAGATGCAATCTAGAGTAGGCTCGGCTAACCCTAAACATGGCATGTGAAATGTGCGAATAGCACGTATTCAATTTGGAAATTGAAAGTTACAATGCAGTTTGTATGATGTACCGAGCCCGGTGCATGTAAACAAATGCATGAATGCACGCATGTATTGCATAAGGTATGCTAATCAAATATGCCCTAATCTACCATCGTAAGCAGGTAAATAAAAGGGATAGAAAGAAATGGGGATTGGAAGACATACACCCACTCACCCACACTTATTACAATTCGCCCTCGCACGGAGGGACCAAAATAATAATACAGAAATTAATAAATAATTAACTATTCTAGCTAATTAATTATTACAAACTCACTAAATTAATTAGACAAATGATTAATCTAATTAAAACAGTAAATGCCTCGGGAGGAGGGCCCAAATGCAGCGCGCGTTCGGAATTGGCTCGGAATCGCACTGTCATGCAAGTGTGCCTCTGTTTTCCCTGCTATCCTCCTTAGAAAATTACCAAAGTCCCTGGAGTGCCTCTCAGGGCATTGGAGAGTACCACCGGCTGGGGTAGAACACCACCGGCTGAAGGATGTGGCCACCGGCACTGATTGAAGCTATCGGTTGCCAATTCACTGCCGGTCGGCACTAAAATGTGCCGGTCGGCACTTAACACCTGCAGAACCTGCAACTCACAGCAGCAGAGGGAAAAACTTGCATGGCAATGCAATTCAAGGCATGTATGCACCAAACACACTCCCTATCATGTTATTGACTCGAAGGGGCATGTGCCTCGATTCTCGGACCACCAATCGCGCATTTCCATGCATGATGGCCCTAAGAACCAAGAATGCAACTTTGATTTCAAATGCATGCAATGCAAACAAGCAAACAAGGGTGCTCAAACCTCTATCATACTTCATTTCAAGAGGCTTAACATGCATGCAAAGGTGATGCAACCCTAAGCATGTTATCTATCATGCAAAATGAACAATGTGATGCACTTATGCAAGGCACACAAGCAAGCATGCAAACCAATGGGGGATGGTCTTATACATGAATTAGGCAACTCTAACAAAGGCCCAAAATCAGTAGCCACAATGCTAAATTATGAGGGCCAAACACACATACACACATACACATGTTAAGGTACCAACACTTAAGCATAACAACAAAACATTCAAGCACACTTGAAGTGAGTTAAACATGGACTATTAGCATGCATATAAAGCTCTGAAAATCATGCAACATATGATGCCAAATCATGCAACAAGACAAGCCAAAGCATGCAACAAATGGTCCAAGTCTTGAAACAAGCCATGAAGGCTTAAACCAAGGCCAAGTCTATCAAGCTTCACAAAGCTAAAGGGACTCAAAACAGGTCACAAGTAGACCTAGACAAAGCCTAAGGAGCACCTAGATGACATCTAAGAGGCTCAAGTACAAAGGCATGCAACATGACCAAAACATGGAGTATTCAACACATGCTTTTAAAGCATTAAAGAAGCAACTAAAGCATGCATACAAGCGCACCAAAAAGTCTGAAATAACATGCTAGATGGTTTCAAACTACCAAAAATGAAGCAAGCATGGCATGCTACACACTCATACTCTCAAGGCCAACAAGCCAAATGCAAAGGAGCTATATAATGCATGATAGGATCGACCCAAATGGCTATGGACAGAGTTAAATCATGGCAAAATAAGCACACAAGCTTCATGGATCTAGGCCTAAAACATGTTCAAAACAAAGGCATGCAACCTAGACATGTTAAGGCATCAAAGAGACATTACAAGGCAACTATGCTAAGCATGCATAAGGGACCTAAACTAACTTGAAATCATGTTATAACATGGCAATATAAGCATGGAAAACAAGTCAAACATGCTTAACACACACTCAAGCATGAAGCTCCTTTGGAAGCCAAAATTTGCCCTTTTCAAGGACATCAAGGAGAGGGGTGGCCCTCTCCTTTTGAGACTCTAAGGCATGCTCCTCACCACTGAAATCCCTCAAGATTTCAGTGGTGAAGAGATCCTAACACCAAAGTCTCGGATCTCTCACAAAATAGCACAAAAAGTGACCTTTTCAAGGCCTAAAGGTGGTCAAACCTACTCAAACCACAAAACACTCTTAATATACAATGAAGAGGGTCAAAAAAACAGAACTTTTATGTGCCAAACACTAAGCTCAAAAACTACTTTAAAGCAAGTAAAAATAGAGTGCAAAAATGGGGGAAAAGGGTAGTTTTGTTACCTTTGAAGACCACCTTCACAAAGGTTGGAGTGGATGGGTCCTTGAGCTCAAAACCAGTCAAGAACACTAAGAACAAACCTCTGGAACCTCAGAACCAAGAGGAAGGTGGAACACTAGGTGCTTGTGTGCAATAGTAAGGCACAAAACACCTAGTTTTCAAAGAGAAAAAGAGAGATAGAGTGTATATCTATTCTAACCCTAAAAGAACCAGAGCTCTAACTCTCTAACAATGTCTAAAGCTCTCAGATTTTTGTAACCCTTGAGCAAAGGGAAGAGCCTTCCCTCTTATAGGCAAAAAGCTTACAAGCTTAGTCCCTAAACAAGCTCATCCCTCCATACACGTGTATGGAGGGGAAACCAATTGCACACAGCTGTCTGAAAATATCTCAGAAAGCAAGTGCACAGTGCCCGGCCGGCAAAAAATGTCATTTTGACAAAATTAGTGCCGACCGGCACAAAATAGTGCCGACCGGCACAATATAGTGCCGATGGCAACTCTAGCCAGCCGGTGGCCTCTAGCCCCAGCCGGTGGTATGTGGGGATGCCTCACAAAGCATTCCTTGCCCTCCCAAGGCAAAACACAAGTGTTTGGTGCACAACCAGACACAAACGGTCGAGTCTGGAGGTCCTGAGGCACGGCGCGCGTAGCCGAGAACTCCGGGAATCTCCAAACGAACACAAACATGGATAATCACCGAGTGTTCCAACGGTGACGTCCAAGTCTTGAGGACGGTCAAAAATGGGGTGTCTACAGTTGCCCCTCTTTGACAGAACTCGAAAGTCATAAGAATGACGGGAGTGAATGTCAAAGCCCAGAGACGACCCATTTTTGACAAGGCCGAAGACTTGGACAGACATACAAAGCGCAAATGGTTGAACTCGCAAGCTGCCTACGTATCCCTTAGGGAATCAAACCAGCGTAGTTCATGCAGGAGGCACACATGCCAAAGATAAGATATGCGCCCGTAGGCGGGGGCAAAATGCAACTGACAATGCAAGAAGCCGAGCATAACTTATGATCATGCAAAGAAAGCTGTAATGAAGCAATACATGCGACAGTTATAAGCTAACATGCAACAGTCTACATCACAATGCAGAAAGGATGTAAGAGAATTATGCAATTCTCAAAACGTCTCACTCGGGAGATACAATACCTGTGCGGCTCGCCTGGTTCCACCAGCGGTAAATGAACCGTACATACAATATCGTGCCTGAAAAGAAAGCAAACTTAACAGATACAATATTGTTAGCAACATGCATGACACATGCAATGCGAATGCTAAATAATATGCAATATATACAAAACTATGTATGAATAATGCAAATGATATGCAATGCAATTAAAACTAATGCGATGCAAACTACATGCGGGGCGATTGAATCATGATTCAATCATGAGCGGTTCGAAACCACACGAATGTCAAATAGATTGATGAAGGTGACAAGTCCGTCTACCATAGAAAAGGTGTCGAAGCCCTCAAGGCGCGAGCGCACACAGAACTATGAGTAATGTAGACATACATAAGAACAAGTATTGGGTGGATTGACATAAGTGGGGTGACGACCCGCTGATGAGGGAATAATGATCCTAATGCCGGATGCAACAATTACACTACAATGTAATGGGAATGGATACAATGGATATGGCACGCGGGCCAAACCGAGTCTTGCCTAGGAAAGGCATGTACACATACAAGCCATGTCTAACACAGAAACGGTGCCGCTACCCTCAAGGCTCGGACACAAAAGCTCGACAACTGTGTTTTGACACGAAAAGTAGGGGCACATACCAGACCAAGCGCATCTCGGAAAGGCGCAAGCCATAGATGGAGGTGATGCAGTGGATGCATGTAACTAAAATGCAATAGAAGTGGATATTGATACAATGGATATGGCACGCAGGCCAAACCAAATCTTGCCTAGGAAGGGCATGTACACATACAAGCCATGTCTAACACAGAAACGGTACCGCTACCCTCAAGGCTCGGACACAAAAGCTCGACAACTGTGTTTTGACACGAAAAAATGGGCACATACCAGACCAAGCTCAACAAGGAAGGGCGCAAGCCATAGATGGAGGTGATGCAGTGGATGCATGTAACTAAAATGCAATAGAAGTGGATATTGATACAATGGATATGGCACGCAGGCCAAACCAAATCTTGCCTAGGAAGGGCATGTACACATACAAGCCATGTCTAACACAGAAACGGTGCCGCTACCCTCAAGGCTCGGACACAAAAGCTCGACAACTGTGTTTTGACACGAAAAATATGGGCACATACCAGACCAAGCTCAACAAGGAAGGGCGCAAGCCATAGATGGAGGTGATGCAATGAAATGCATGCAACTAAAATGCAATAGAAGTGGATATTGATACAATGGATATGGCACGCAGGCCAAACCAAATCTTGCCTAGGAAGGGCATGTACACATACAAGCCATGTCTAACACAGAAACGGTGCCGCTACCCTCAAGGCTCGGACACAAAAGCTCGACAACTGTGTTTTGACACGAAAAATATGGGCACATACCAGACCAAGCTCAACAAGGAAGGGCGCAAGCCATAGATGGAGGTGATGCAATGAAATGCATGCAACTAAAATGCATGACAAATGCACTATACTACAATGAAATGCATGACATATGCATGTGTTGTGTTTTGTTTTTTTTTGAAATGCATGACATATGCAGTATTTACAAATGATGCATGACGATGCATGATGATGCAACGGCTACGATTGCAGCTTTCCCTATCTTACCAACAGGGCGATATACTAGGTTGGTTCAATATCCAGAATCGAGGCGTAAACACGCCGCCTCAACCTATGGGGCTTCCATACAGATTTCAAGCCGAGGGTACACCCCCCTGGGTATTTAAACCAGACTTTAGTCTCGGAGATCTCGAACCTTTGCGTTCTAGGCATAAGCCATTCAAACTCTAGTTTTCACCGTCTCAGTTGGTCTTCCAGGAACTCATCGCAAACACAGGCTGATGGCTTTACCAGACCACCGAAAGTCGTTCGGGCACGACGAACACCAAAGGAATTGCACCTTCAGAGGATTTAAGGTCTCCTAGACCGGGATGCACAGCGTATGCATGACGATGCAAATGATGCATGATGTTTGAAATGCGTGCCAACGCACGGCTTTTGAGATGCATAACAATGCAAATGAGCGGGTTTAAGGTCTCGCCAGACCGTGCGTGTTTTCGGTCCCGCCGGGCCCTCGTTGGGGCAATTTGCATAATGTGACACACGTGCCACACGGGATGTAAAACAATGCAAGTGAGGATAAAATGAAACATGAGGCACGCATACCTCATTGGATGGAAAATGAAGTGCAAATGGGGTGCGCACTCGGCGCGACGCGATGTATGCCAAATGCAATGAGGTGTGCACTTTAATGCACTGAAGGTCTTACACCTCCCGAGGATTTAAGGTCTCCTAGACTGTGCGTGTTTAAGGTCTCGCCGGACCGGCGTGTGTAAGACGTATGCAAGATGCAAAATGGAATGCAAAGTGGGGCACGCGTACCTCACTGGAATGCAAAATGATGCACGTGAGGTAGTACACCGCACGTGGACTAAGACGAAATGCAAATGAAGCACGTGAGGTAGTACACCGCACGTGGATCAAGATGAAATGCAAGATGAAAGATGATGCAAGACGAGGCACGCGTACCTCGAGATGCAATAGAATGCGAAATGAGGCACACGTACCTCATTTGAATGGAAAATGATGCAAGTCACAAAGGACGTGTAAGATGACGCGACGCGACGCGCCGGACAATGTAATGGATGCGTGCAATGCGCACGGGGCAACTTTTGAATTTTTACGAAAGACAAAAGGATACGAAAAGGATACAATTCTTGCTTGAATCTCAGTGCCATGCACAGAAGACACGGCCCGAGGTCGAAACGGAGGCCGGTTGAGCACCGGGGATGCACTTTCTTGCATTTTCTTGAGCTATGAAGACCCAAAACCCCTCATATAGCCTAAAAACATCCTTGGGAACACCACCGGCTGGGTGGGGTGGTCACCGGCTGCCACCGGCTGCCTGAACTAATCCATCGGCACCAAAAAGTGCCGACCGGCACAAAATAGTGCCGACCGGCCAAAAGTTGCTGATCGGGGCAGAACTGCCATTTCACTTCGGGTCTTTTAAAATAGGGCTTGAAACCCTTTCCTCACTTTGCCTCCGCCGAAAACTCCTCCTCTCTCTCTCTAGTGCTTCTTTTCCTCCTCATTTGCTCATTTCCTCGAGTTTTCGCGCCATTTTCGTCGTCCGATTCGCGAAGTTCACCGCGTTTCGGACATTTTGAACCGAACAAAACTTTGTTTCGGCGCCCCTTTTGGTATTTCCACTTTTTCGGGACTTGTTCCCCTCGACTTCACCTTCCTTTTCGTGCATTTTCCTCTTCCGGCCTTCCCGGCCATTTCTGACCCTCTCGGGGTTGACTTTTCCAGTTGACTTCTCGTATTCCGGCTTTTCTGGCCATTTTCTCACCACCATTAGTATGGCAGACGATACTCCACATGTCGGGACTCCCCCGGACCATGAGATGGACCCCGGGGTCGAGCTCCTCCCGCTGAGCGAGCGACCATTCGATCCGGCGACCTATCGCCCGGCCATTCATGTGCTACCACCAGACGGACTCCGCCACTTCCGCGGTTTTGACAGGGCTCTGGACCCGGAGCTCCTCTTGCGCGAGCCGACCTCTCACCTGTCTTTCGGCGCTGTCGAGGTAACACTCTTCTCTGTTTTACTTTTCGCAATGTAGAGCTGTAAACTGTCAACTGACATAGCTGATTACAACCCTTAATTGCTTAGCTCTGATACACTGTACTGTAGTTGATTGTAGACAACTTACAACTGACATCTGCTTAGGACTGAGACACATGCACACACACTGCGCTAGTCTGAATCACCCAAACATGGCACACCGCATTTCACTACGAATTCACCGATACCCGGTACTTGTTTGAATCTGAAAACGCACTGTATGCTGTATTTAAACTGAACCACACAAAGCCCGCTGACGCATCATACGTTGGTAATCCACTAAAACATACCGGTACCCGGCATCTGAAAACTTGCACTCATGCTAGACTTATACTGATCCGCACGGGAGTACTGACACGTCATAGGTCGTAGCCCACCTACTGGTGCACTGAAACCTGACATTTGCTTATATCTGAAAAATGTGCACACGTGCACCAAATTTACACTGGACCACTCAAAGCACACTGACGCATCAGGCGCTGTAGTTTACTGTAAACACACTGGTACCCGGTTTCTGTTTAAATCTGAAAGACTTGCACGCATGCTAGATTTGTACTGACTTTAACTGTTTCTTCGGAATTGCACATCTCATATTGCTTTGCAACTATTTTTTTGAAAACAGGGAGATTCCCATGCCGTCCGCGGGTATGGGAACGTCGTCGCTCGCGACTGGTACGCCGCGCTGCCTGACGCCGTTAGCCGCATCGTAGATCGGGCCGGCTTTGGCACCTTCTGCAGGGGACTCTCCAGACTCTCTGCTTGTAGACCTCTTCTTGCCGCCCTGGCAGAGAGGTGGTGGGACACCACCGATTCATTTCACTTATCAGCGACTGGGGACATGACGATGACCCCTTACGACTTCTCGATGCTCACCGGCATCGGGGTGGGGGGTGATCCGATCCCCTTCGATATAGACATGGATGAGTGGACCGCAGCCCAGGTCTACTTGCTCGGTGAGGTGCCGCCACTCGCTCGTCCAGGGTTCGTCCGCTACTCCTGGTTCGAGGTGCAGTTCCGAGTGCAGCCCGCGCTGGTGGACGCAGCTCCGATGACCCAGGAGGCCGCTGAGAGATATGCGCGCGGCTTCCTCATGTTCTTGCTGGGGACCACCCTGTTTGCCGACCGGGCGAACACAGTGCCCCTCTGCCTGCTCAGCGCTTTGGTGGACGTCGAGAGGATTGTGCAGTATGACTGGGGGGGCGCGGCTTTGGCCACCCTTTACGGTTACATGAGCTCAGTCTCTCGTGGCAGTGGACAGCTGCTAGGAGGCTACTGGCGGGCCTGGGAGGTATGTCTTCTTCTCTACTTTATATTTCTGCTTTACATTCTCTGTACTTTGCACACTGCGCACACTGTAGTCAGTTTCCACAGATTGCATATTGTACACACGGCACACACATACTCTGCTTTACACTGACTGTACACTGTTCACACTGTACACTCTGTTCAACACAATACACAACACACGGCTCCGTTGTTTCTGCTTTATTCTGCATCCTGCTTGATCTGATAGTCATACTGACGTCTGTTTTGCAGCTGTGGGTGTACGCCTACTTCCCCAGACTAGAGCCAGTGCCGGAGACGGAGACCCCTCTGGTCGTTCCCTTCTCTCGCCGTTATGATGGGAGGTGCACTCGGAGGCCCCGAGACACATTCAGCTTCTTCCGCCGTTTCTTCGACACCATCACCCCCACCGAGGTATGTTTTACTTACAGTCGGTTTAAACTTCGCTTTCAAGCGTACATTTCTATATCAGTAGATAATCAACTGTATTCATTTCAGGTCACCTGGCAGCCGTGGGCTCCACTAACCAGCGGTGATACGAGATCGGTATGCCGGCGCCATCGAGACCTCACGCTACCGGATTTTGCTGGAGGGCCCGGTCTGTCGGGCTTGGTACCTGGGGGAGCGTTTTCTGCGCCAGACTCTCGGGTTGCCAGAGCAGATAGTCCCGGTTCACCTCCCGAGCACATGAGGGATACCGAGAGGTTTTCTGTGCAGCAGATGGAGGACTACACCCTCGGCTGGGACGAGGACGGCTATAGGGGCGAGGGCGACTACTCAGAGTACATCCGGACCTTCTTGATGCGGCCTTTGAGTGGGGGCTCCCGAGCTGATCCAGCGAGACCTGCGGCGCCAGCGGCCCGGGCAGAGGCAGGAGCAGGAGTGGGGTCGTCACAGAGGCCCGAGCTCGCGGCAGGAGGGAGTGCAGAGGGGACGAGGGACGGGCTGGCCCGCTCTTCCTACCATGGTGACTTATAGGGGCAGAGTGGGGAGACCTACCAGATCCCTTTTGCTCCTCCCCCGGCTGGCATGAGTTAGCCGGTATCCCCGACTTACCTCCGGTATGTGCTACTTTATTTCTGCATCTTGCATGTTATTTCATTTCAGTTCATTCAAATATCCCACAGAATACTGATGTATTTAATATTTTTGCAGGCTTCCTCCGAGTATACCGTCAGTCAGTGGAGCTAAATGCCTCCCTGATGGGGATGCTACAGCGGACTCTCGACGCCTTGGCCGTCTACGGCCTACCGGTATGTTCTTCTGACCACAGTCTCGAATCACACTCTGTTTCGCACAATCTGCTACACTGCACAAAAATCTGATAAACTGCTCACGGCATTCATACACTGCATTCTGTACTGATAAACTGCTCACGGCATTCACACACTGTACTCATACACTGCATTCGTACTGATAAACTGCTCACGGCATTCACACACTGTACTCATACACTCTGCGCGAGGGCATAATTGTAATAAGTGTGGGTGAGTGTGATGTATGTCTTTCAACCCCACGTCTTTCTCCCTTTTATTTACCTGCTTATGATGGTTAGATTAGGGCATGTTTCAATTAGCATACAGTATGACAGCATGTTTGCATCATTCATCTGTTTTGCACGCACCGGGCTCGGCGCATCATACAAACTGCATTTATATTTCAATTCCAAATTGAATACATGTTAGCTGTAGCATTCCACATGCCATGTTTAGAATAGCCGAGCCTGCTATAGTTGCATTATTGCATGTGTTGCATTAGGCATTTCTGTGTATTTAGGATCATGCATGATTTCTAATCAGTTTCTGTTTTTGGCTTGGAGTACTCGGTGAGTTTTATGCTTTAGCATCCTTGCATGCGTGTGAGTGACTGCCATGAATAGCATGCCTGCCATGAGGCTATGTGCTTATATGATATAACTGCCTGAATGCCTGTGGGTGAAGGTTGGGTTACTTGAAGTGGGACAATGCATTAAATGTTTGTTTTAAGCCCACTAGATAGTGGCAAAATCATGTTTTCTAAGCCCACCTGAGGGTGGCAAATCCACGTCTTAGCCTACCTGCGGGTAGCACCATCAAACCATTTTCAAACAAACAAACATGAAGTGTTTTGTTCCAATTCAGGCGACTCAGTCTATACTTGTATGCTGTGCGCATCACATAGTAATCTAGGCTAATAACCGGAACAAGAACTCACAATGTTTTCAAAATAAGATATCATGGTTAGTAGAGGCCGGTCTTTGACCGGGAGAGCGGGGGTGCTCACGAAGTGACCTTCCCCAATCGTACCCAAGTTCCCGAGCCGAGGCAACTTTGGTGATGACGGACACGTGGCCTTTGGCACCGACTCAGGGTTTCCTAAATTTCCCAAAAATAAAATATTTAGGTGGCGACTCTGTATCTGGCAAAGCAGTCCATGTTTGGCACTTCTTTCAAAAAAATCTGTTTTCTCAACACGATTTGCCGGATTTGGACTCTTTGGTTCAAGATTAAGAACCGTGACACAAATCGAGTCCGAGCTGTAGCGAGGTCCCCCGCGGGCTTGTTACACCTACATGTACTAATTACATTTCGTCTATTGTCACAGGTCCTATTTGTCACGGGAAAGGTGGCCGTGACATCCGTACAGTGGATCGGGGGCTGATTTGCATTTTCGCCACCTTAACGCCTTTTTTCGGTTAAGTTTAATGCGTTTTCGACTCTAACTCCCAAACTACGTGTGCTAATTACATTCCGTATGTTGTTACATGTTGTATTTGTGACAGGGAAGGTGGTCGTGACATCCGTACAGTGGTTCAGGGGCTGTTTCGCATTTTCGCCCTCTTCTTGCCATTTTTCGATTAAGTTTAATGCGTTTTCGGCTCTAACTCCCAAACTACGTATGCCAATGACATTCCATCTATTGTGACAAATCCTATTTGTCATGGGAAAGGTGGCCGTGACATCCGTACGATGGTTCGGGGGCTGTTTCCCATTTTCGCCCCCTTATCTCCCTTTTTCGGGTAAGTTTAAGGCATGCTAATTAAGGTGTTTTGCCATAGGTCCTGTGTGTGTGTGTTTTTTTTTTTTAGTTTAAGGACGCTAACTATCCATCTTTTCACCAACCTCATCATTGACCTAAGACTATCACACTCCCATAAATTTTCTTAATTCTACATGTAGAATCTGACTTGAGACTGGTTCGCCCCCGGAAAGCCTTTTTCGACTAAGTTTAGGGCGTATTCAACTCTAACTCCCAATCTATAGGTCCGAATTACATTCTGTCAGTTGTTACAAGTCCTATTTGTCATAGGGAAGCTATCCGTGATAGCCACACGGTAGTTCGGGGGCTGTTTTGAATTTTTGCCCCTAGAAAGCCCTTTTTCGACTAAGTTTAGTTTTCTGTTTATGTTTTCATTTTGTTTGTAAATTATAAACAGAAAACTTAATTAGTATATTGTTTTTTCTTTAAGAAAATGAAATTGATGCTCAAATTTTCAAAAAATTTTGAAAGAAAAAAAAGTGTTCTACTTATTTTCAAAATCAGTTTTCACTCTTTTCTCCCTCCATCCTTCCCTTACCACCTCTCTTAGTCAAAATGTACACAAAAGAGGCCAATTGAGGTAACTCAATTGATTATCTATTTTATTAACTATGACATCTAAGTTTTAAAATATTGGTTTTTTTTTAGATAGTAAAACATTGATTTTTTTTTTTATTTTTCTAGGCCTTGTTTTTATATCAAAATTGGATGTCTTTTACAAAACAAGAGATAAAATTGTAACATATATATATACATAAATTTTCTAAACAATAAATAAAACCTTGAGAAATTTGGGATCTAAAACCAGAGTTTTGTTGACTATATATGGTTGAATCTAGGAAAGAGGCATTAGTTTGAGAAAGGAAAATAAACCTGAGATATGTGAAGCTTTACTCCCAGATCAAGTTGGCAAGTGTATGGTGAGCCATGTTTGACTTCAATCCCTATAAAATAAAACAAAATAAAATAAGAAAATGATATAGCCAATAAGATTGATAAAGTAATAAAATAAACTCAGAAATTACAAGAAAATTACAATTCAAGAAGCGAGATCAATAGCATATGATCACTGCATCAGATTGCTACCATTAAAAGCAATATTCCATTTTGCTTTAATCTTATAAATTTCGAGATTGGTCATTGATTATGGGTTTGAATCTTATAAATTTCTTCTCTGTCAAACCCATAAAACGAAAATGAAACCCATAAAACTAAAATCAAACCCATTTTCGACATGAAGAATATCATAATGTCATAGAAATCAAACACTTCAACCAAACCCATTAACGAAATCAACACAAAATTAGACTAAAAAAATCATATAAACCCTAGATGAAGTGTGAGAAATGGAGAAATAGGGGAAGGGAGAAAGAGAGAGAGAGAAACAGAGAGAGAGGGAACCAGAGAGATGGCTTGATAGAGAAAGAGAGAGACCCAGATCGACAACGAGGGAGAGGACCGAGCGCGACAGTGACAAACCTGTGATTTGCGGCAGTGTTGGTGGTGATTTTGGCGATGGCGATGGCGACGTGCGACGGTGGGGATAGACGGTGGCCAGCGACAGCGGTAGTGACAGTCGGTGGTGAGAGAAAGAGGTAGAGGGAGAACCGCTGAAGACAGAGAGAAAAGGCGCTGGTTTGTGGTTTTCAAATATATATATATATATATTACACCATTGGCGACTAAAAGTTTTTAGTCGCTGAGAGTATTTTATAAATCCCTTCAAACTATTTGAAATATCTCCCTCCAATAATTTTAGTTCTTTGGCGACTAAAATTATTTTTCGTCGCTGAACATAAACTTTTGGCTACTAAAATTTTGGTCGCCAAAGGTAAAAAATAATTTTTTATTTTCCAATTGGCGACTAAAGCGTTTTAGTAGCCAAAGCTCAATATACGGCGGCTAAAATTATTTTTCGTCGCTGAAAATAAACTTTTGGCGACTAATATTTTGGTCGCCAAAGGTAAAAAATAATTTTTTATTTTCCAATCAGCGACTAAATCGTTTTAGTAGCCAAAACTCAATATAGGGCGACTAAATTTTTTTTTTTGTCGCCAATTCTGGCATTTTTGGCGACTAAATTTTTTTTTAGTCGCCAATAACCAATATACCCCGACTAAAAAAAATTAGTAGCTAAATATTTTACTTTTGCCGACTAAATTTTTTTTAGTCGCCAATTTTGGTCGCTGAAGGTGTATTTTGTTGTAGTGGAGGCACATTTTGGATAGAAAATTAAATTCAAATTTGACGCAAACTATGAATTAATTTCATTCAGAAATTTAAATAATTGTCCCGCAAGAAGTTGGAAAAAATTCAAATAAATTTTGTTCAAAAAATTAATGTTAGGACCGACCCAACCCACAACCTACACCTAACTCGGCTCGGCCGGCGCATGTGGTGGTTTGAGTCAAGGTCCACTTTGTTCATAACTCCTCCCTTTTACAAACTTGGGGTGTCCCTTGAGGCCCAACCCAAGTTTGTCCACTTAGAGCTTATAAACACATACAAGCTCTCTTCAAGTTTTAATGTAGGACAACCATTTTAAGGTAATCCACATTTTGACTATTTAATTTCTTTTTCCACGAACCCGAAAACGACGTCAAGTTTCCAGTCACTCATAAATGGTTTTGACGAATTATTTTCACCATGTGACTTGCCATGCGGTAAGGAATACATCACTTCTTTGGACCTACCCCGAAAGACATGTGGGCCCACTCAAATTTGGACTCAAAATTGACCCAAAATAAACTTATAAAAAACCATAATTCTAACAAAATTTGACTCCCAAAATCACCATTTAATTTTGGTTGGTTGAATAATGGCCACTAATCTCTATATCACATTGATTTTATAGAAAAATCATAGTGAGTTAATATAATAGCATATGTTGGACCACATGCATGTACGGCGACGTTGGATTGGGTTGAGTTATTGAATAACTTTCATGGTATTTATTTTTGGCACAAAATTTATTTAAATTTTTGTTCCAATGCCATTGGAGTGCATCGCCATGGAAGGATGCACCGGAACAATCACAAACAGCTATATATATACCATCCCTTATTGCATCAGTTTTTTATTTGCATTCATCATTCATTCTGTTAAGAGAGAGAGAGAGAGTTCAATCACAGTTTGGTTCACTAGGCACACAAATTACAGTACTTCTGTGTGATTGTCGATCATTGTATTCTAAAAGTGTAAGATCATAAATACAAATGCAAGAAAAGAATTTCAGTTTCTTATTAAACATTAGCATTGTATTTACCAATGACTAAAAAGAAAAGGTAAACAAAATGGAAAAATTATCTAAAAACTCAAAAATTGTATCTATTCACTACGTATATTCTGTATTCCATTCTATATGTTATGTGATCTGTTTCAGTTTCTGTACGAGGATTAGGATGTCTGCGCAATAAAATCTAAGAGCTGTTAAGAGCAAGGAAGAACAATCCCTTTCTGGCTATGGAAGTCATACTCCTCTGCAGCCTCGTCTAGTAACTGCTTGAAGATTGGATCCTTCAAGTACGATGTTGGAACCACAAACCTCCTCATCACCTCTTGATCATCATCGCCATCATTGACATAAACCACAAAGTGGCCCTTTGGAGCTCTCTTGCTGGTTTCGCTGCTACCACATCGAATCTGAGCCATGAATCTGTTGAACATGTAGTTATGTTCGTGCACTGAACAAGAAGACTATGAGAGAGTACGAGGGATGAGTTATAATTTGCTTTCGAAGCAATTTATGATGTATTTATAAATTTATGATGTACGTATTATAAGTAGATGTTATTGGGATTTATACTGTGTGAGAGAGAGAGAGAGAGAGAGAGAGAGAGAGAGAGAGAGAGTAGAAGCTTTTATTTTACTAGGTGTCCTGAGCGAACAACAGTGTTGAAAACGTGATCATATAAGACCCAAGACTGCGGGGTGATTTTCTTGATTAGGTCTTATTTTACTAATGCATAATTAATTAAATAATAACTGAAAGTGTATTTGGAATGGTCAATTTATTTGGTACGCGCTTTGGTTACCTGATAGAAATTTTTGAAATTCCTATATTGTTAGCACAATCATTGTTTTCTATTCAGGTAAATTATATTGCCAGTCTCAATATTTTAATATTTTTGTCATTTTAATTTTCTACATTTATGTATGCTATTTGGGCGCGTATTGCGGGACCGTTTATTTTGTTGGACAGTTAGTATATTTCATTTACATAAATAATTAGAAAAATTTAATAATCGTAACATATTCAATTTATCGTAATTGTTTTTTAAAAAAAAAACAATGGCTTATTTTTAAAAACACAATTGTCATTCAATTTTTTTGGTGACAAATGGATAAATTGAATAGTTAGAATTATCAGATCGATCTAATTTTTTGTGTGAATAAATTACATGAAATATTTTACAAAATGAACTATTTAAATATCAAAACGATACCTGTGATGGACCCCATAGACCCTAAACAAATCCTCCAATCCAGGTTATAGCCAGGAGGGAATCCTCTTCCAAAAAGTTTTGTTTTGATCATTTTTTTATTGGAAGGTTTATTTTTCTTGAGCATGGTGACACGATTAAAACAGTAATATAACTGATAGCAAGTTTTATAATTTGGTTTATTAATTCATGTGGTATTTATTATATTATTATAACAAATTTTTAAATATGAAAATTTTATTGGTTTATTTTATATTAGTGAGTTAAAAAATAATTAATTTGTATAATATATCTGCTTAAAATGATTATTAAAAAAGCTTAATGTAGTTTTTTTCATGACTTACGAGACTGTTGGCTACATTTTTTATATAAGCCAATTACAATTTGACGCGTGGCAGAATAAGGGTGATACATGAAGACTATTCAAGTCTTCGATCATGATCGTACATGTGGCAGTTGGTATTGGTTATTACGAGATCTGAGTAGCATTGGATCAGCAAAGAGATGCAAAGTGATGTGGCTTCAACGGTTACTCACATTCAAATTCAAAATTAGGAGGGAAGCCTAACTGCAAGTGATGGCATAGTAGAGCTAATTATAAGGCAACATGATCAGCGATCATGGAGGAGCAGTTCGACGGTTGGAAATGCAGTTCGATGGTCATCCTTGAGAAGTATAAATAGCATAGAAGGCCCCAGAAAAAAGCCCCAGACTCAGATCAGAAAAACCAGTCTTATTCTACTTTATTTCCTTTCCAGTTTTACATTTCATGTTCTTTACATTTCTGTACTTTAAAATTCCTGCACTGCACTTCGTTCATAGGAGTAGTTTCAAGTAAATTGTTGCTGTAAACCTCTACGAGGCTAAGTTTGGATCATTGTAAGTTTTTCATTTTAATGAAATGTTTCAATTGTTCTTCATTTAATTGTTATTTGCTTAATTCTCCTAAATCAAGCCACCAGTAAAAGTCCTCTTCATTGAGGCTGAAAGAACTAAAACACAATTGTCTGATAATTGGTTGGCAATTAATTTTCTGTAAGGACTGATTGATCCTTGTTGGCACGCTCATAATTACAAAAGTAACATTCGAAAGCCAAAAAGCCAACATATATTTTTGGCACACCCGATGGGACTAATTGAAATGGCTAGACGTAGGAGACAAGGAGAAAATGAACGTCTGGAAGAAGGCGTAGAAGGAGAGGTAGAAATATCTAATGCAGAGGATAATGTGATAACACATCCTGTTGAGACACCAATTCTATCAAAACCTATGGTCGAACAGACCAGTACTTCGGAATAAGTACCACATGTTCATAATATTGGACGAGACTAACGAATTGGACCATCCACTGTTCCATCTATTTAGGCAATAAATCCATGGGGTGGTCTAGTAGATGCTATGGGATAGCAGCTAATGAACACGATGGAAAGGTGGGCAACATCCTTTTTGGATCGAATGAATAACCACCAACTAACAAACACAAGACACATGGAGGAAGTTTCAAATGTCCCTCAGCAAAGATTGGCTAGAGATAAACAACCTATGCAAATTAATGGATATTCTAATGGTCAAACTAGTAATCAAAACTATGAAAGACCATCACCTCAGTCTTGGTACGAACCTATTTCGAGGTCTATAGCAGGTCAAAATGCCTCAGTACTTAATAGTGCAGCCATGCAAATTGGTGGGTCTGGCCCAGTACAAGAAAATGGCATAAGAATGGCTCCAAATCCCATGTTTGAAGCCATACCCGGCACGAGGGGGTTCACTAATCCCTTATTCGAATTTATACCTGGGGGGTTGGAAGGTTTTCCTACAAATGGAAGAGATACAACACCTGTTCTAGCACCTTTTGCAGGACAGGCTCAAAGGGGTTACCCATACCCCCAACAGCAACCTGCACCACAAGGACAACCAGTCCCAAATATAACCACCTTATGGACCAAGAGGACCATAGACACAAGGTTGTCCACCAAATCCTGTGTTTGTCCCTCCAGTAGCGGTTCAACAGGCACAAAATATGGTCCCTAGGGACCAAATTGCTGATATTGTTAGAGAGATGTATGGACCGATGGCTCCGGGGGTCTAGACTCCTGTGTACAGGAAACCGTACCCAGAATGGGTAGATAGGGTATGTAATATCCTTGTTCTGTAGTATGCTAATTGGTCCTTAATATGCGCATGATTATGTGTTTAATATGATTTTGTGTGCCATTATGTGAAAATATGTGGTTTTGAATTTTTATCTGTTCACCGTAGGAATATCTGTTTGATTATATACTTTGGAAATTAAATTGAAGGCCTTATCGGCCACAGAACCCGAATTTGATTACGCCATTGTAATTGGCATAATTTTTAGAGCCTATGGTGAAATTTAATTAGAAATTGATTCGGATCAAAATAATTAGATTCAGAACGACTAATTAAGTGCTCAATTATTTCATATTAAAATAATGTGACTTAGTGGGGCTTTATAAGGGCCGTATTATATTCATTCCTTCTCTTTAAAATCATTTGGCTGATATCAACTCTAAGAGAGGGAAGAGAGGGTTGGCTAGAGAGGGAAAGAGGAATGATTGCATGTTTTGGCTCAAGGTTTGTGAGATTGGGAAGTTAAACTCAAGATTCAACTAGAAATTGGGAAGATTAAGGCTCCTAGGTGAGTAATCAACCCTTGACTCGTGGATTTTTGTTTGTAATTTGTAAATTCAGGTTGATTAATGGTCAAGAACATGAGTTAGATTGATTATGATGAAATTGAGTTGGTTTTGTTGAAATTAAAGTCTTAGAACACATGCATGTAAGAATTTGCCATAAATCTTCATATTTGAGCACAATGTGTATGATCCATGTTGAGTTTTGATTAATGACCATGTATTTGAATCATCTCTTCACCAATTAAGTTGAGGATATTGTGTATATTTCACATGCAAGTGCAAATCATGGGAGTTTGAGTCTTGCATGTTTGAATCTAGTGTGTTGGTGATGAGTTTGAGTTAATTTGAGTCATGTATGTGATTAAATTGTGAAATTGAGCTTCATTGTATTGTATTTGGTGTCTATACCATGTTAGAATATGTACATGTGAAGTTTGAGCAAAAATCATGCATTTGGAACCTTTAAACATCAAATTGAAGCTCAAGAGCATGTTCTGGATTTTCTAGAATTTGGATGTCTGCTCGAGTGGGGAAAACGCCGCTCGAGCGTGAAATTCGTGTTCCCAGTATTTTCTGCAGACATGGTGTCCGCTCGAGCGGTCCGCTCGAGCGAGGAAGTTCACGCTCGAGTGGGGAGCCATGTAGAGAGGCCTTCCGCTCGAGCGCCAGAGTTCGCGACCGAGTGTAAATTTGACATATCCAGTACTTTTGCAGGCCTCAAGGGTCCGCTCGAGCGGGGACCCTATTTTCTGAAATTTTAAAAAGACATTCTGTGTTTCATTTTCTGTTCTCTTTCACTTCCAAGTACTCTTAGGCATGCATTGAGCATTGTAATTGAGTTAAAGAGATAAGAATGAAGCCTAAAGAGGAAAATGTGAATTTAGAACGGATCGAATTGTTTGTGACCCTTTTGTGCTCATGGAATGTGTAGGGTCATGCTCCAGGGAAAACCAACCAACCGATCACTGTGAGTAATATCGATATTTTGAAGCTTGTCATTTGTCCAACTGCTTATTTCCTTCTAAGCCTTATAAGTTTGCTAGCTTGAATTATGGACAAATGTTTGATATGAATAGCTGAATGGGCCGAAGGCCAGTCTGACATAAACGAATGAACGAATAGGCCATAGGCCAGTTTGACATGAATGAATGGGCCAGAGGCCAGTCTGACATGAATGAAAGTTTGAATGGGCCAAAGGCCAGTTTGACATGAAAGTCTGGATGGGCCAAAGGCCGGTTTGACGAATGGAAGATAAATGGGCCAAAGGCTAGTATGTTCAGAACCATAGTCACTTGACTTAAATTGCGTATATATATGTTAAATGGAAATATGAATTGGGCCCAAGGCCGTTTGAAGCATGTTGTTCTACATATCGTTTGTATAACTTCTTTATTTGATATTATTCACTGGGCTATCGCTCACGCTCATTCATGTGTTTGTAGGTGAGCCAAGAGAAGTCCAAACCCAGCCCCAGTGAAGTTTGTGTGGAACAACAAAGGTTTTGAAGAGTCAGCCCTTGTGTCTCACGCACGAGACTCGTCTTCGCCTTTTGTTATGTATTTATATTTTGTCATGATTGGCGAGGACTTTGAAACTTTGGTATATAGTTTTCATGGGTTGACTTAGACTTAAATGATCCTGTCTGTACAAAATCTTATGTTGCTATACTTTCTGTTGTGAGTTATTAACAGCTATGCGTATGGTTTGTTATGACATGCCATGTAAGCACAGCTCTATGGACAAAGTTTTAAATTTTGCTTCCGTTTGGCCCCTTTACTTTGATGAGTTATGTTTGGTCCGATTTAGGTAATCTCATGATTACTGGCCGGTTATGGCCTAAACCCATAGGGGCGGGTTCGGGTCGTGACAGAGTGGTATCAGAGCACGAGTTAATAACTCACACACTTGTCCAATAGAGCAATAAGCGTCTAGAAAAGATCTAGGATGCATTCATGCGATAAGTATGAAATTGAAAGCATCAAGAATACGCTTAAATGTTTAATGTGAATGACTATGTGTTGTAAGTTTGTGAACTACTTGCATTTCAAATTATTTGAACACGTATGCCCTCTAGTACATGCATACTTGTGAAATTTTTGTACAAATTATAATGCAAGTTTAATCAGATGGTGAGAACAAGAGGTGATGAGATAGAGGAGTCCTCTACTGCCAGAATAGACAGAATGGAAAGACTGATACAGGAAATGGCAGAAACTTTGAGATAGCAACAGGAGTGGCAACAACAGTGGCAGCAACCACACCCGCCACCTCCACCTCCGGCACCTCCGGTGCTAGATAATCAGAATGATGATCGGATAATAGCACTCATCAAAGAATTCAAGAAAATGAAACTACCACAGTTCCATGGTGGATTATATCCGTTGAAAGCCAAAGCATGGGTCCTCGGCATTGAGAAATTATTTGAAGTGTTCCCGTGTTCGGAGACACAGAAAGTACTTCTAGCCACTTTTATGCTAGAAGACGAAGCAAAAAGATGGTGGATGTTGATGCGTGAGAATCACAGAGATGTTGACTGGGTGAAATTCCTGGAAATTTTCTATGACAAGTACTTCCCGCAGTGTGTTCGGGACAGGAAAGTAGCAGAGTTCATGGAACTTAGGCAAGACAGCATGACTGTAGCCGAGTATGAGGCCAAATTCACTGAATTGGCCAGGTTTGCACCACACGTGATTGACACTGACTATAAGAAGGCGAGACATTTTGAAGGTGGGCTTCGAAGTGACATTTTAGAAAGAGTGAATGTCTTGAAGCTGGAGACCTACATTGGGGTGCTAGACAGGGCCATCATATCAGAGGCTAACATAGCTAGACAGGCTAAGCCACTAACAGAGTGGAAAGGCAACAAAAGACAAGGCTTCTTTTCAAAGAAGAAATTTCTGAAAAAGCAAAACACGGGCTCCTCAAACACTTCAAATTCTTCCCGAGACGCATCTCCCATGTGCAATATTTGTAGCAAAAGGCACTGCGGGGTTTGTTACCGTGTGTCAGGGGCCTGTTTCAAGTGTGGTAAACAAGGGCACATGGCCCGAGATTGTAATCAGAACAGTGGGAAGCTAGCTGCTAGCTCAACTACATCGATCCCGAAGCCGGGAAATACTTTGAGATCCGCTACCACCGGGGATACCGTGAGACAAGGAAGAGTTTTTGCGCTTGTTCCGGGTGATACACGGAATGCCAACGCAGTTGTCTCAGGTACAATTTCTATATGTAATCAGGATGCCTTTGTGTTAATTGACTCTAGATCAACACACTTATTTGTAACATGTGCATTTGCATCTAGACTGAACAGACCTTTAGAATTACTGCCATATCTGCTATGTGTGTCTGCTCCATCTGGGGAATCTGTATTGTGTGAATCTATATACCGGTTTTGTGATATGCGTGTTGAGGATGCTATCCGATATGTAGACTTGTTACCCTTGAATTTTAGACATTTTGATGTGATTTTGGGCATGGATTGGTTGACCAAATATTGTGCCACTATTGATTGTGTGACAAAACGGGTTGTGTTTAAACCACCAGAACATAAGGAAATTGTGTTTATGGGTAATGGGGTAGTGCCTCCACCTTATTTGATATCTGCAATGAAAGCATGTAACTGATCAGGAAATGGTGCCAGGGTTATCTGTGATTTGTGTTGTCTGAACAATCTATAAATGTTGAATTGAATGATATCCCTATTGTTAGAGAATTCCCAGATATGTTCCAAATGAATTACCGGGGGAATTGGTAGATAGGGAGATAGAGTTTACTATTGAAACTGTGCCAGGCACCCAGCCCATTTCTAAAACTCCTTACAGAATGGCTACTGTCGAAATGAAAGAATTGAAAGAACAGTTGCAAGACTTGCTTGACAAGGGGTTTATTCGACCTAGCACTTTGCCTTGGGGTGCACCAGTATTGTTTGTGAAAAAGAATGATGGAACTTTGCGTTTGTGCATCGATTATCGGGAATTGAACAAGGTAACAATAAAGAACAAATATCCCCTACCCCGTATTGATGACTTATTTGACCAGTTGCAGGGATCACAGGTGTTTTCTAAGATTGATTTGAGATCCGGGTATCATCAGCTGAAAGTTAAGGCAGAGGACGTCGAGAAAACCGCATTCAGAACGAGGTATGGACATTTTGAGTTTCTTGTTATGCCATTTGGAGTGACTAATGCTCCGGCAGCATTTATGGACTTAATGAACCGAATTTTTAAAACCTACCTTGACGAATTCGTTGTGGTTTTTATTGATGACATTTTGATATATTCTAAAGATAGACTTGAACATGAACATCATTTGAGAACTGTCCTACAAATACTTCGGGAAAGGAAATTATTTGCTAAGCTAAAGAAATGTGAGTTTTGGTTGGATGAAGTTGTTTTCTTAGGGCATGTGATCAACAAGGGAGGAATTTCAGTGGACCCACAGAAAATAGAGGCAATTATGAATTTGCCTACACCAACTAATGTGACAAAAGTCTGCAGCTTCATGGGCTTAGCTGGTTATTACATAAGATTTGTGAAAGATTTTTCCAAGATAGCTGTACCTCTTACCCAGTTGACACACAAGGGGCAATCATTTGAATGGAATGACGAAAGAGAAGCTGCCTTTCATGAACTGAAAACAAGATTGACCACTGCACCAATTTGGACAATACCTTCAGGTACGGAGAATTTTGTAATTTTCAGTGATGCGTCTTATAAAGGTTTGGGTTGTGTGTTAATATAGAGCGGAAAGGTTATTGCTTACGCCTCCGGACAGTTGAGGCCACACGAGAAGAACTATCCAACACATGACCTAGAATTGGCCACAGTTGTTTTTGCTTTAAAAATCTGGCGGCATTATCTGTATGGAGCAAAGTGTGAAGTCTACACAGATCACAAAAGTCTGAAATACTTCTTCACGCAGAAGGAGTTGAATATGCGACAGATGAGATGGCTGGAATTGATAAAGGATTATGATCTAGAGATTCAGTATCACCCCGGAAAAGCTAACACAGTTTCTGATGCCTTGAGCAGAAAATCAACGGGGAGTATGGCTTGTTTGCTTACTGAACAGAAAGAGATCTTGCAAGATTTTGAGAAGTCTGAAATTGAAGTGGTAATGTGTGAACAGGGCGGATTGATAGCCGCTATTATAGCCGAGCCGGCAATCATTGAGGAAATTAAACAGAAGCAGAAAGAGGATGAATTCCTCAAGAAAGTGATTGATGAATTTGAGACAAGTCCGAAAGCAGAGTTTGACATTAAGAATGAAATGTTGAGATTTCGGAACAGAATGTGTGTCCCAGATATTCCGGAACTAAAGAAGAGGGTTTTAGATGAAGCCCACAGATCCGTATTTACTATGCATCCGGGTAATAATAAAATGTATCGGGATTTGAAACAAACCTATTGGTGGCCTAAAATGAAAAAAGAGATTGCAGAATATGTGTCCAAATGTCGTCGGTGTCAGCAAGTTAAAGCTGAACATCAAAAACCGGGCGGTCTACTGTAACTTCTCCCTATTCCTGAATGGAAGTGGGAGCATGTGACTATGGATTTTGTTGTTGGCCTACCTCGGACTTCTCGAGGTATGGATTCTATTTGGGTTGTAGTTGATAGACTGACTAAATCTGCACATTTTCTGCCTGTCAAAACTACATTTAATGCTTATAGATTGGCTACTATTTACATTGATGAGATCATCCGTTTACACAGAGTTCCGGTATCTATTGTGTCGGACAGAGATCTGAAATTTGTATCTAGATTGTGGAAGAGTTTGTAGGAAGCTATGGGGACGGAACTAAGGTTCAGTACTGCATTCCACCCACAGACAGATGGGCAATCAGAATGAACAATACAGACTTTGGAAGATATGCTTCAGATGTGTGCTTTGGATTTTCAGGGGAGTTGGGAAGACTATTTGCCACTTGCGGAATTTGCTTATAATAACAGCTTCCACTCCAGCATCGGTATGGCACCATACGAGGCTTTGTATGGTAGAAGGTGTAGATCACCAAATTGTTGGACAGAGGTCGGGGGATAGAGCTTTACTTGGGCCTGAAATTGTGCAAGATACTTCTGAGAAAATCAAAACTATTCGGCAAAGGCTCAAAACAGCCCAGGACCGACAAAAGAACTATGCAGATGTTCGGAGAAGACTTCTTGAGTATGAGGTCGGTGACCACGTGTTTATCCGTGTGTCCCCAATGAAAAGCCAAGTCAGATTTGGAAAGAAGGGCAAGTTGTCGCCTCGTTACATTAGACCGTTTCAAATTCTGGAAAGGCTTGGCCCAGTTGCCTATAGGGTTGCTTTGCCACCGGGATTCGAACAAATCCATAACGTGTTTCATGTGTCGATGTTAAAGGGTTACCTCCGAGACCCGTTCCATGTGATTGATTATCACCGAGTAGTTATTGATGAAAATATGGAGTACGCCGAATGGCCGGAACGAATCGTTGACCGGCAAGTGAAACAATTGAGAAGCAAATCCATCCCAATGGTGAAAGTAGAATGAAAAGAACAGTATGGGACGGATGCCACGTGGGAAAAGGAGGATGAAATGCGTCTACGATATCCACATTTGTTTCCCGACAAAGGTAAAATAAGTTTGAGGGACCAAACTTCCTAAAAGGGGGGAAGACTGTAATATCCTTGTTCTGTAGTATGCTAATTGGTCCTTAATATGCGCATGATTATGTGTTTAATATGATTTTGTGTGCCATCATGTGAAAATATGTGGTTTTGAATTTCTATCTGTTCACCGTAGGAATATCTGTTTGATTATCTGCTTTGGAAATTAAATTGAAGGCCTTATCGGCCACAAAACCCGAAATTGATTACGCCATTGTGATTGGCATAATTTTTAGAGCCTACGGTGAAATTTAATTGGAAATTGATTCGGATCAAAATAATTAGATTCAGAATGACTAATTAAGTGCTCAATTATTTGATATTAAAATAATGTGACTTAGTGGGGCTTTATAAGGGCCTTATTATATTCATTCCTTCTCTTTAAAATCATTTGGCTGATATCACCTCTAAGAGAGGGAAGAGAGGGTCGGCTAGAGAGGGAAAGAGGAAGGTTGCATGTTTTGGCTCAAGGTTTGTGAGATTGGGAAGTTAAACTCAAGATTCAACTAGAAATTGGGAAGATTAAGGCTCCTAGATGAGTAATTAACCCTTGACTCATGGATTTTTGTTTATAATTTGTAAATTCAGGTTGATTAATGGTCAAGAACATGAGTTAGATTGATTATGATGAAATTGAGTTGGTTTTGTTGAAATTGAAGTCTTAGAACACATGCATGTAAGAATCTGCCATAAATCTTCATATTTGAGCACAATGTGTATGATCCATGTTGAGTTTTGATTAATGACCATGTATTTGATCATCTCTTCACCAATTAAGTTGAGGATATTGTGTATATTTCACATGCAAGTGCAAATCATGGGAGTTTGAGTCTTGCATGTTTGAATCTAGTGTGTTGGTGATGAGTTTGAGTTAATTTGAGTCATGCATGTGATTAAATTGTGAAATTGAGCTTCATTGTATTGTAATTTGGTGTCTATACCATGTTAGAATATGTACATGTGAAGTTTGAGCCAAAATCATGCATTTGGAACCTTTGAACATCAAATTGAAGCTCAAGAACATGTTCTGGATTTTCTAGAATTTTGATGTCTGCTCGAGCGGGGAAACGCCGCTTGAGCGTGAAATTCGTGTTCCCAGTATTTTCTGCAGACATGGTGTCTGCTCGAGCGGGGAAGTTCACGCTCGAGTGGGGAGCCGCGTAGAGAGGCCTTTCGCTCGAGCGCCAGAGTTCGCGACCGAGCGTAAATGTGACATATCCAGTACTTTTGCAGGTCTCAAGGGTCCGCTCGAGCGGGGACCCTATTTTCTAAAATTTTGAAAAGGCATTATGTGTTTCATTTTCTGTTCTCTTTCACTTCCAAGTACTCTTAGGCATGCATTGAGTATTGTAATTGAGTTAAAGAGATAAGAATGAAGCCTAAAGAGGAAAATGTGAATTTAGAACGGATCGAATTGTTTGTGACCCTTTTGTGTTCATGGAATGTGTAGGGTCGAGCTCCAGGGCAAACCAACCAACCGATCACTGTGAGTAATATCGATATTTTGAAGCTTGTCATTTGTCCAACTGCTTATTTCCTTATAAGCCTTATAAGTTTGCTAGTTTGAATTATGGACAAATGTTTGATATGAATAGCTGAATGGGCCGAAGGCCAGTCTGACATAAACGAATGAACGAATGGGCCAGAGGCCAGTCTGACATGAATGAAAGTTTAAATGGGCCAAAGGCCAGTTTGACAAGAAAGTCTGAATGGGCCAAAGGCCGGTTTGACGAATGGAAGATAAATGGGCCAAAGGCCAGTATGTTCAGAACCACAGTCACTTGACTTAAATTGCGTATATATATGTTAAATGGAAATATGAATTGGGCCCAAGGCCGTTTGAAGCATGTTGTTCTACATATCGTTTCTATAACTTCTTTATTTGATATTATTCACTAGGTTATCGCTCACGCTCATTCATGTGTTTGTAGGTGAGCCAAGAGAAGTCCAAACCCAGCCCCAATGAAGTCTGTGTGAAACAACAAAGGTTTTGAAGAGTCAGCCCTTGTGTCTCACGCACGAGACTCGTCTTCGCCTTTTGTTATGTATTTATATTTTGTCATGATTGGCCAGGACTTTGAAACTTTGGTATATAGTTTTCATGGGTTGACTTAGACTTGAATGTTCTTGTCTGTACAGAATCTTATGGTGCTATACTTTCTGTTGTGAGTTATTAACAGCTATGCGTATGGTTTGTTATGACGTGCCATGTAAGCACAGCTCTATGGACAAAGTTTTAAATTTTGCTTCCGTTTGGCCCCTTTACTCTGATGAGTTATGTTTGGTCCGATTTGAGGCCGTAGGTAATCTCATGATTACTGGCCGGTTATGGCCTAAACCCATAGGGGCGGGTTCGGGTCGTGACAGGGTACATGAATACCCAAGAGGTTTCAGGATACCAGATTTTGCCATTTTTTATGGGAATGTAAACTAGTCAACAGTGGAGCATATTGCTAGGTTTGCTGCTCGATGCGGTGAATTCACTAATAATGACTATATGAAGTTAAGATTATTCCCATATTCTCTAACTGGGGGAGCATTTGTATGGTATATTAACTTTACACCTGGCTCTATCCAAACTTGGCAACAAATGGAAGAGGCATTTCATGCCCAATTCTTCCAATCGGAGCTAGAGGTTTCCATGGCAGACTTGGGAAGATTGAGTCAAAGGCCTGATGAGAAGGTTACTCAGTTATTGCCAGATTTAAAAGAGCACGAAACAAATGTAGGGTCATTCTACCAGAGCCAGAATTCGTGAGATTGGCTCAAAATGGCTTAGAGTTTAGGCTTCGAAAGAAGTTTGACTCGACTGAGTTCAGAGACTTAGTGGAACTAACTTATAAGGTGTCTAGGTATAAAGTATTACTAGAGTAAGAACAAGATCGAAATAATGCATCGTACAAGACATATTATAGAGATCCTAATTATGAGATTGATGCAACAGAGATTGTGGGGAAAGAACCTGTGATCTGTGAGGCATTAATTCATAAGGATACAACAATTGACCAGCAGTTTAAACAGAAAGACCTTCATAGGAAATACTCTTTCGATTTAACTAAGGCAAATGACATTTTTGATCATTTGCTTGCGGCCAACTTCCTTAAGTTACCAAAAGGAGTCAAAATTCCATCTCCAGATGAACTTAAAGGAAAAGTGTATTGTAAATGGCATAATTCTTGGTCTCACTCGACTAAAAACTGTATTGTTTTTCGAGACAGGATCTAAGAACAAATTCGGAAAGAAAGTTTAAAATTCCCAGCTAAAGCAGATAAAGCCATGGGGATCGACAGTAATCCATTTCCAAAAATTGCAAAGGTGGCAGCCAATGTCATTATGCCAGACTTCCAGAACTTGTCCTTGAAAGAATTAGAAGAAGTCAATGTGCAGATGCATGTTGCCAACCAGACAACTATCAAGAAAGACATTGGAAATCTACCAGCTATTGGACAAGGTTTCTCACACCAGAGAGAAGACTCTGATGAAGAAGTACTAGATGATGATTCTTTAGAAGCAGCTGTAATGCAAAGGATGTGTCCCAGGTGCAGACTGAGCTACAAGTGGTTGAAAGGGCTTCTGATTGATAGGAAGCAGTATTACAAGGATGTGCAAAGGCGTCCTAAACCAACCAATGCTTATAACAAAAGGCCATACCCAACTAGTGTTAGGCAGCAGCCATTAATGATTGAGCCAACAGCCGATAAAATGCATTCAAAAGGCAAGAGGCCTTTATATGAGTCCAGGCCACCTAATTATTATAGAATGGAGAGCAGTCATCCTGAAAGGAGACTGGAGAAGGGTTCAGTTTATAGGATCAAAGCCAGAGATTGGCCCCCTAGACCAGCCTCACGCAGGACAGAAAGTGGCTACCTTCATCAAAGGCCTGAGTTAGGCCCAAAACATGAAGTCAGGGCCAAGCAATGGCCTTCACAGCCAGCTTCGAAGATGGCTTCGAAGGAGGAAAGAAACAGTTCAACAACTAAGTCAGTAAGTTCGTGGGTACCTGGAGTTCCAGATTGGTTTGTGATGCAGAACAAACCTAGGGAAGTGTCTACCCAAAGAGATGTTGTTGGAAACCAAGGTAGGATGGTCAAACCTCCTTTGGTGGCTCCAAACAATTGGGTATTGCTTAAACACCCAAAAACAAAGGAACCAGATATGGTGCCCGTAATTTCTAGATCACAAAGGAGAAAGATTCAGCGTAGGTACACTCAGTACCAGAAAGACCTGAAAGAAAGTGGAGAAAACTCTTCATTGGTCCAGACAGAAGGAAAGAAGAATCCAAAGTCAGACCATACTCCAAAACCAACTCTACAAGACAAAATGGGTTTTAGCAGAGAACAATTGGCCAAAGTTCACTATGAACTAAAAGCCAGAGAGAAGTCCAGTCTAGCAGGATTGGAGACGGTTTTGATGGAGAGTGATAGCAAGACAGAAGAAGAAGTTGGCCTAGGCCAAAAGAAAGAAATGTTCGAAGCCTTCATGGCTGAACAGACGTTTTTGGTTGAAAAGCCAGTAAAAAAAAACCATTCGAAGGAGTTTGTTAGTAATGAAGTGCCAGAATACATCATGGAAGATGCTTCTGAAGTAATTGAACAAGGTGGCCAAGAGGAGAAACAGGCACAGCCAGCCATCCATCTAATTTGGCTCGTTTCCTCCAGTATCAGTGAATATGGTACACATACTACCGCATGAATTCCAAGCTGGAGATGAGAACCAAGAGGGTCAAGAAATTGACCCAATTCCAGTCTCTAGTGAAGACTCACAAGTGAGTATGGTGCAAGATGAATCCAGAATGGCTACCCCAATGGAAATTGAATACGAGAGTGAAAAAGAGGTGAGTATTAACCTCTCATATCCTTTTGAGAATCCCTCGAACTCTTTGACACAGCATGTCAAGCCTTTGTATATCAAGGCCTTCTTTGATAGGATACAATTGAACCGAATCTTGGTGGATAATTGGGCAGCAGTGAACTTACTACCGAAATCTTCCTTGAAGAAACTAGGGAAAAGGAACCCCAGGTTAATCCCAACCAGCACAACCATTGCTAGCTTCGCTGGAGACAAACAGATGGCTCAGGGAATTCTGCCCATCAACCTGAGTATGGGAACTAGGGACTGCATGACGGCATTCTTCGTTATCGACAACAATGCTAAGTACAATGCTTTACTTGGTAGAGATTGGATTCACACTAACAAGTGTGTGCCTTCCTCTTTGCATCAGAAAATAATGATGGCCTTGGGCAATGGAGAGACAGAGGAAATTGATGCATATCCTCAACCCTTCATAGCCTGTGCAGACTTCGCAGAGGCCAAATTGTATATTGAGGGAGTGACACCACTCAGTATACTGAGAAAACCTGATGGCTCAGCCGAAGTGACGGCTGATGAGGAAGTGACACACCTGAAGCACTTAGTCCAAGAGAGTGCTGATGAAAAGGTTGTCGTTAAGGATGACAATGATGCCTGGTTGTATGCAAAGAAATGAAGCCCAAGAAGCCAAGTCTTTGGCTCTAATTAAGTTCTCAATATTGGATGTAAAATCAATAGTCCAGAAAGTGCAAGAGCAAGAGAAAGAAGCCATGATAATTGGTTGCAAGCAGGAGCAGCAACAAGCCAGAGTTTTGGCCCTTGATAAATACTGTGCATTGGACATTGAAACAAAAGTCTAGGAGATACAGGAAGAAGAAGCCTTATGGACAGACTTTGTCTATGAAGAGGAGGGTAAAGATGTTGAATCCAAGAACCTGGGAGCAGAACAAAGCAAGGAGATTGCTTCGAAGGTAGAAGGAATCAAAGAAGGAGCTTCAGTAAGTTCTCAGATACAAGACCCCTTAGAAGAAGTAAATTTAGGGGAAGGTTCTATACAACAACCCATCTATATAAGTGCTTGGTTGAATGCTCTTGACAGGAACCAGTTGTTGGTTGTTCTGAAGAAATATAAAGATTGTTTTGCATGGTCTTATAATGAACTACCAGGATTGAATAGGTCATTAGTAGAACATAGGCTCCCTATGAGGCCTAATTTCAAGCCATACAAGCAAAAACCAAGAAGAATGAGTCCAGAAGTGATTCAGAAAGTTAAAGAGGAAATTCTTAGACTACTCAAGGCAGGTTTTATTAGGACAGCCAGGTATGTTGAATGGCTATCCAATATTGTGCCTGTAGTTAAGAAGAATGGTAAAATGAGGGTATGCATTGATTTCAGAAACTTAAATCTAGCAACTCCAAAAGATGAGTATCCTATGCCTATAGTAGATTTGTTGGTAGACAGTTCAGCAGGGCATCAATTTTATCAATGATGGATGGGCACTCTGGTTATAACCAAATCTGCATTGCAGAGGAGGATGTTCACAAGACAGCATTCAGATGTCCTGGGAATATTGGCACCTTCGAATGGTTAAAATGCCATTTGGCCTGAAGAATGCTGGGCTACATATCAGAGGGCTATGAACACTATCTTTCATGACCTCATTGGAGGGTATTTAGAGTGTTATATTGATGACATTGTACTGAAATCCTAATCCATGGACGAGCATCTGTTTCACTTAGAAGCAGCTTTTGAAAGAATGAGAAAGTTCAAGTTGAAACTCCATCATCTTAAGTGTGCTTTTAGCGTATCATCTGGAAGCTTCTTGGGCTATGTAGTACACAAGAAAGGAATACAGATTGACCAGAATAAAGGCAAAGCCATCATTGAAGCCAGACCTCCATCAAGTGAGAAAGAATTACAAAAGTTCCTTGGACAGGTTAATTTTCTTCGAAGATTCATTTCTAATACTGCAGGGAAAACTAAAGTATTTTCTTCCTTGTTAAGGCTAAAAGATGAAGAGGAATTTGTGTGGACAGCAGAGTATCAAATTGCTTTCGAAGGAATCAAAGCTTACTTGGCCAACCCTCCAGTGCTGATGCCACCAAAGGGTGATAAGCCCTTGAAGTTGTACATAGCTGCAGCAGAAGATTCATTGGGAGCTTTCTTAGCCCAAGACAATGAAGAAGGCAAGGAGCAAGCTGTTTATTACCTTAGTAGGTTTCTAAATTCTTGTGAATGTAAATACTCAACTGTTGAAAAGCTGTGCCTTGCATTGTTTTGCTGCAATGAAATTAAGATACTATCTTTTGCCTACAACTGTCTTGGTAATTGCAACCACAGATTTGGTTAAGTATATGTTATCTAGACCTATGTTAGGGGTGGCAATTGATACTAATATACATATTGGTTAATTGAAATGGAGTAAATCCAATATTGGTTAAGTAGTTATTGATGTGAATTGCAGATACTAGATCAAAACAGATAGTCAGAATAATATTTAAATCAGAATCATTGTTAAAAGGCATAAAGGACAATTTTTAGCTAATTTTTTGGCAACCATCCATCTCAAACAGAAAGCAAAGATAATGGAACTTGGTATGGCTAGTGTTGAACCATGGCAATGTGGTTTGATGGATCAAAAGCCTTGGTCTAATTGGAATTGGTGTGGTAATTAAGTCACCACAAGGAATAGAAACCACGCATGGTTTCAGAGTGGATGAAATTACTTGCTCCAATAATCAAGCTGAATATGAAGCCTTAATAATGGGACTGGAAATTCTTATTGGATTACAAGTTCATGCAGTTACATATTGGAGATTCTCATTGGTGGTTAACCAAGTGAAAGGGATTTTCAAATGTCAAAGTATAAGCATGTTGCCATACTATGTTGTTGCATTACATCTGCTTTCTCAATTTCAAATAGCAAATGTAACTCATGTCCCAAGATTCTTGAATAATAGAGCTAATGATATGGCTCAGAAGCTTCGAATTTCAAGAGAAGGGAAATGCTCAAAGGGACATAAGCCAAACAACATATCAGAAATTAACTACCCTTAAATAAAAGGAATGTGGTCCTGGAAGTCAATCATAATGACTTACAAGAACAAGATTGGAGGCATCCAATAATGCAGTATCTGGCTGGCCCATCTTCAAAGGCCAGTAGAAAAATTAAATTGTAATCTATGCAATACATGATGTATGGTAATGCTCTCTACAAAAGAGGGGAGATGGTTTATTGCTGGAATGTTTAGGCCCAAAAGAAGCATTGACAGCTATGACTGAGGTTCATGAAGGCATCTGTGGTGCTCATCAGCCTGGTGTGAAGATGAGATGTTGCTTCGAAGGCATTCCTACTATTGGCCAACTATCCTTAAAGACTGCATAGAATATGCAAGAGGTTGCCAGGCATGTCAAAAGCAATGGCACAATAAGGCATGTGCCCATAACTGACCTGCATGCAGTAGTGAAGCCTTGGCCATTTAGAGGATGGGCCATGGATATGATGGGGAAAATACACCCACCCTCTTCGAAGCATCATTGTTTCATTTTAGTGGCCACTGATTACTTCACTAAGTGGGTCGAAGCTAAGCCATACAAGGCTGTAGACCAGACTAGGTCATTGGATTCATTAAGGATTTAATCCATAGATTTGGTATCCCGCAGACTATAACTGTTGATAATGGGACTGTATTTGATGGGAAAATGGTAAAGTCTTTTGTGGCAGAGTTTGGAATTAGCCTTGTTAATTCCACCCCCTATTATGCATAAGCCAATGATCAAGCTGAATCATCCAATAAGTCCTTGAAAAAAGGAATACAAAAGGTTGTGGAAGACAATCCTAGGGATTGGCATAACTTATTGCTCGATGTATTGTGGGCTTATAGAACTTTCCCAAGGTCAAGCACAGAAGTCACTCCTTATGCCTTAGTATATGGGCATGATGCAGTGTTACCTGTGGAAATTAATGTTAAGTCCTTAAGGGTAAGATACCAAGACCAGTTAAATCTTGAGCAATACCATCAGAGTATGTGCTTGGAGTTAGAAAGCATAGATGAAGCTAGAATTCTGGCATTAAATAGCATTCTTTTTCAAAAGAAGAAAGCAGCCAAAAACTATAATAAAAAAGTCAAACACATTGGCTTTGATGAAGGTGATTTGGTATGGAAGACAATACTCCCAATAGGGATTAAAAGCCATAAGTTTGGCAAATGGTCACCTAACTGGGAAGGACCATATCAAGTTCATAGAGTCCTGCCTTTTGGAGCATACCATTTGAGAAATTTGAATGGATATGTACATTCCAAAAAGATTAATGGCAGATATTTGAAGCCTTATTTTCCAACTATATGGGAAACACAAGGAATAAAATAAATGTTGAGTAAAAGAACATGAGAATATTCAAATGATAAATAAGAATTTGCTTTTCGTAAAGAGTTGAATACATTCTGTCATAAATTGGCCCAAAAATCATTACAATGTCTCAGTTGTTCTTTACAATAGATGTTCTATTCTTAAATGATGAGAACAACTGGATGGCTGTGGTCATTTCCTGCTTTCTGTCAGCCAGTCCTTGATTGGTAATCTGCAACTTGATGTCAGTTCGGATTAAAGCCTGGTTAACTACAGATAGCTCCTCCTCAAGTTGAGCTTTCTTCTCCAGTAGTTGAGTTCGAAAGTAGGAGACAGAGGAATGTTGTTCATTTAGCTTTGATACTTCAGTATGTACTGTGGAGACAAAGCTCTGGTCTCTAACCAATTTCTCCTCTGCAGCCTTGGCAGCATGGCAAATGTTGATGTAAAAGTCAATAGTGGTTGCTGCCTGAGATAAATGACTTGAGATAGTCATGTCGGATTGCTCAACGATTTTACAGTACTGAAGGAAGCCATTTCTTATTATAGACCTTTGTAAGGCCTCAAAAGGGATCCTCGAAAAGGATGTCAATAGCTCCAGGCAGCTGTCCAAGTCTATCAGAGGTGAAGAAGGCTTACTACTGGTGGAAGAGCTCTAAAAAATTTTTAGCAAGGAATCAGCCAGAACTAATGGCTCAGTCTCATCATTAGCTATTGGAGAGGTGGAAGGTATGTAGAAGAGACTAGCTAGTCTCGCTTCGAAGATGTTTACCTCATCCATGGACATGAAGGGTGCAGAAAGAGCTTTAGTGGAAGGCACAAAGGACCGCATAGGGATAGGAGAAATGGGTGGAGCATCTTCAGCAGTTTCTATAGTTCTAGCCACCAATAGGTCGAGGGAAGAGGGGCTGAAACTAGGCAGAGATAACAAACTATGAGTTGGAGAGCTGCCAGCACCCTCTATAGGGGAATTAGCTACCATCAGAGAAGGAGCAGCAGCTGGAATTCCCTCAGGAGGAGGAGGAAAATCAAGGCTCAAAAGAGAATTAAATTGAGATAAATCAAAAGTCAAATGAAGGAGATATGGAGTTAAGCCAAAAGGGAAAGGAGCAGGAATACTGGACCTCAAGGAGGGTATAGAGAATGTAGGTAGGAAGTGGGAGTGTTATCTGAATAGACTTCACATTTTGCGATTGATCAACTTCAACTGAAACTGAGGGAGTCCTTATTGGAAGAATAGGCTCAGTAGTTGTTGCTGCAAAAGAAGAAGTACAAAATAATGTCAAGTCTTAATACCAAGAATTTGACAAAACAATAAAAGAGCAGAGGCATGAAAGGAATTACTTGTTTCAGAAGTGATAGCAACAATGGGAGAGCTACGAAGGGAATAGTGCTCAGCAATGTGTTGCCTTCTTGCAGTTTCCCTTTGCATTACATCAGCAACAACAGCTTCATCTCTTAATAATTGCTGCTGCCGTCTCTTCTCAGCTCTTTGAAAAATAATTATTTCTCTGGAATATTCCTCCTTTACTACTGCTTTGGCAGCCGCCTCAGAAGGGTCTTCGACCAAATCAGAAGGAGAGACAGTCATCTTCTTTCTTTTTTTCTCCGTGATGGTATTTCTTGCTCTTTCTCAGTCTCTCTCTCTTCAATCTGGGATTCAAACTTTTCAGGAGTAAGTTCCTTTTCTGCTGCTTTGGCAGTTGTCTCATGAGATGGGTCTTTGACCAAATTAGAAGAAGAGACAATCATCCTTTTCCTCTTTGTTCTCTGTGATGGTATTTCTTGCTTTTCCTCTATCTCTTTCTCTTCAGTCTGAGATTCATATTCTTCAGGAGGGAGTAATAGCTTCCTTTCTTTTTCTGTTGTTGTTTGTCTTTGAGAGTAGCTAAAGTTTCAGCTCTTTTAGGAGATTCCTCTTGTGGAGATCCTGAACCAAGAGATATGAATGTGAAGGAAACAAACAAAAGAGTCTAAAAGAAAAGAAACCTGAAAATACTTACCCTTTTTTGAAGTAGCTCTGGTAACTCTAGCAGGAGGGGGTGAGGTTGCAGGAGCAGTTTTGGTAGCTGTAGAAAGAGAGGGGATGTTCTCAACTGTTGTTGATTTCGCCTTCGAAGGCACTTTTAACCCTATTAGTAAATCATGAGGGTGTACGGATAGGCGCACTTCCATATTGGCTGTCCACCAGTTTTGAAATCTTTTCAAAGCCAAGCCAGAAGGAAGGAAGGGGACGAATTTGAACTCACTCAATTCTTTTAATAGTTTAAATGTTGCCTCTTTTAGTTTTGATTTGGGTATTCTCAGCTCTCTGGCTGTAAGATGGACATTCGAGAGGCTGCAAAGTGGAATCGGAATCCCCTGAGTAAACCCAAATTGCCTGGCAAATTGAGAAGGGCAGTACCCTCAGCTATACAATTATAAGCTTGAGGGTTTAAAGTGCCAATGAACAACTCCCTCGGTAGCAAAATAGAAGCCCACATATCTTTGTGTGGTGGGGTGGAGCACTCCTTATCAGCTAAGAATGTTTGCAGCCAAGCAGGTCCTTTTGTAGACACCCCATTTTTGACTGACCTTAAGACTCAAACGTCATCGATTGAGCGCTCGGTGATAGTGCATGCTGTGCTCATTTAGAGGTTTCGGAGTTTTGGCTGAGAGCCTTGCCTCCGGGCCTCTGAACTCTTTTGTGCTTCGGCTCGGTTTGTGGACCGAATCTTGTTTCTCTTCTCTTCCGGAGGAAGGAGAGGTCTTGTAGACCATCTCTTTGTGTCGTAGACCACTTTTTCGTCGTCATAGGCCACTTTTCCCGTTTGGAGACTAGTTTCTCTGATTTTTGGAGCCTTCGGCCGCGCGCCCTGTCTCGGGACTGCTTAACGTTCTCCGTTTGGTGTGGTTTTTGAACCACACCTTTTTGCCTCTGCCTAGAGGAATATTGTGGTTCGGGAGACCACTTTTGTGGTTGCATACCACTTTTGGTGCTTATCAGCTAGTTTTCGGGACTTTCGGCCGCGTGCTTTGCCTCCCGATCTCTCGTCTTGCATTCGTTTTGGTTTGTTTTTGGTACAAACCTTGTTTTCCTTGTTTGGAAGGTGGTCCAAGGGTGGGAGACCAGTATTTCTCCTGGCCGACCACTTCTTCCTCTGCCAGCCAATTTTCTGGTCGGATAACTGGCTTTCTTGGTCTTTGGGGCATCTTTGTTGGTTTCCACCACACCACTGTATTGTTTCATGCCTTGGACTCCCTCCCACCATGGCCGACCAGTTTTTGCTCTTAGAGGCCACTTGAAGTGGTCGGCCGACCACTTTAAGTAGTAGGCCGACCACTTCAGGTTGTCGGCTGCTTTTTGACACCTTTTTGGAGATATTTTCCTCTAGCTGGAGGACATTAGGGCCATCCTCCATACACGTGTATGGAGGGATTGCCTTGGTGCTTAGCTTCTCCTAGAAGCTTTGCCTTTCCTCTTCTATAAGAGGGAAACTCCCCCTCCCTCCTCTAGGTTCAGAAAAATCACCTTTGAGTGATACATATTATCTTGTATCTATCTTGCCTTGTTTCTTCATTTTTGTGCTTCAAAAGTGTAGATTTGTCTTGCTTTTTCACACAAACACACACTCAAACACCATCCTTTTGTTACTGAGGTGCTTAGGAGCTGGTTTTGGTGTTCTTGGGTTGGTTTAAGCTTGAAAAAGTTGTTGGAGTTGCAGTGGTAGAGAAGGTCTTCAAGGGTGAGTCTTTGACCTTTAAAATCTCCATTTTTGCTTAAGCTTTTGGACCCTTTTGCATATGTTTTTAAGCTTAACTCTTAACTAGAAAAAGTTCTATTTTTGCATGCTTAAAATAGTTGTTTCAGGTCCCTTTTTCGTTTGGGGTGATTTACCCCCTCTTAGGCCTTATTTTGAGCCATCCCTTTAGGCTCTTGTTGAAGCCTTTGCATGAACTTTCTACCACTGAAATCTAGAGGATTTTCAGTGGTGGAAAGGGGATTTTGGTGTCCTAAATAGGAGAGGGTCATCCCCTCTCCTTTGTGTCTTGTTTACTTGCGTCATATGCCTCATGTTTGTGCATCTTTGTTAAACTTGTGTTGGCCATATCTTAGCTTGTATTTGTGGTTATTTTTCTGAGGCATACCACTGTTTTTGCTTGCTTTGGTCACCCCATGCATGGTTAATACACTTGTAGTGTAAATCACACAAACTAGCTTTGTATGCTTTATGAAGTAGCATGTCATTCTAGCTTGTTTTCTTTCCATTTCAGCATGTTTTTGGTGATGTTTGGCCATGTCATGACTCTTTTTTGGTTTGGTTTGGTTGGCCCTTGCATGCCTCATACACTTGTAGTGTGGTTCCATGAAATAGCCTAACATGCATCATGTTGTAACATGTCATTTTAGCATGCTTTTGGCTTAGCTCTGAGAAGACTTTGTTCATGTTTTATCATGTCTAAGGTCTGATTTTGGTTGTTTTGGTCATGCATGACTTACTTTGTATAGCCTTGGTTCAATCTAGCTTGTTAACCTTGTATATTGAATCCTCTAGCATGCATTGCTTGGCCTATTTTAGTGATTTGGCATCACTTGTTATGTGATTTCAGTCCATGTTTCATGCTCATGCACTTGCATTTGTCACTCATTCAATGCGTTGGAGGGTTAGCCCCTTTATGCCTTAATATGAACCATTGCGTATGCCTTCATGCCTTAGCTTGTGAGCCATCATTTCAATGCTTATTTGGGGTTATTTTGCCATGATATAACTCTAATTTTTATTGGTTGAGTCATCCCATGCTTGGTCTTAATAGGTGTAGTGTAATCCGCCTTATTTGCCTTGTATGCATCATGCCTTATGCCCCTCATGTTAGCATGTTTTGGCTTCCTTCCATGCATGTTTTAGACTCATTTTAACATGTTCTAGAACTATTTGGGTTGCCTTGGTCACATGCTTCATGTTTTGTATAGTTGTAGTCCAAGTGCTCTTGCTTGCTTCAAGCTTTGAGCACTATAGCATGCTTCATTTGTGTTGTGTACATGATTTGGCATCATCTAACATGACATTTCAGAGCATTTAGCATTGCCATGTTCTCATTTCATTTATGCTTTGAATGTCTTTAAGTGTTGTGCATTGTTGTCTAGTTTATGCCTTAGCTTGTATGCTTGCATGCTTGCATGCCTAGGTATTTGAGCCTCCATCTCAGCATGTTTAGGTCCTTATTTTGACCTACTTGAGCTCTGTCCATGCTTAGTTCATGCATTTGTGCCATGTATTGCATGCCTCCTTTTGTAGTCCTCTTTACTAACTTCATGCTTTAAGGACCCTACCATGCTATACTTGTGTTGATTGAATGATTTGGCATCATTTCTTACCTCGTTTCAGTGCATTTAGTGTTGCTACACTTCCATGCTTTTCACTCTTTTAGTGTTCTTGAGAGTTGCACCTTAGTGCCTTAATTGGTGAGCCAATTGGCATGTATGCTTGTATGTGTTTTCGGTGCCTTCGTTTTAGCATTATGGCCACTGATTTGGTCATGGCTGAGGTCCACCCTTTTGGTTTAAGTCCATTGAATATGTTTTATTGTATGTTGTTTGCATGTTTATATTACATCGCATTGAGCATGCCATGTTCATCACATTGTATATGCCTTATACCTTGCATTGTGTATGCTTAGGTTACATTATCGCATTGTGCATGCTAATTGATATTTGCATTGCGTATGCTAGTTGTTGCATGCATTAGCATTGTGCATGCCATTAGCCTTGTTAGGTTGTTCATGTTGCCTTGCATGATTGTATGCTTAAGTCATATTGCACATTTGCATGCTTGAGTTGCATTCCATGCTTGCATGCTCAAGTCGCATTGTGTATGCCATGTTATGTGTTGCATTGTTGTTTGGAATAGGTGTTAGTCCAAACACGAGGAACGAGGGACGTTTCATACTTCAAGTGATGAAACGTGCCTCAATTCTCGGTCGCCGATGCTCTTGATTATACATGATAGAGTTTTAGGCATTATGTGTTTACTTGTGCATTCATTTTTATATTGAATTGTGCAACTTCGCCTCTCGGCCATCATGCATTGAAATGCGCGATTGGTGGCCTGAGGGTCAAGAACCACACCCCCTTGAGTTCATGACATGATAGGAAGGGTGGTTGTGCACACATATCTTGCAAATACATTGCCATGCCCTTTCTTGCTCTCTGTTGCAGAAAACTGGGATTCAGCAGCAACAACTGGCCAGCTAGCCAGAAAAACTAGCTGGCCGACCACTTTTCTAGTTTTTCAACAACCAAAAGTGGTCAGCAGGTGTCTAGAGAGACCAAAAGTGGTCGGCCACCATCCCACAGGGTTCCTAAGGTGAAGTTTAAGCTTTCTGGAGCTTGGTGCAAGTTTCTGAGAGCAGTTGCAAACAGAGGCAAATTGGGGCATCGCGACGGATTTCCAAACGAGGTGACCGGGCATGCATGCATTCCTCTCCCTCTGAGGCTCCTAATTTACTACTTTCCTTAGTTGTCATGCTTAGATAGCTTGCTTTTGCTTTGGTTTGTACTTTAATTAGTTAATGTGTTAGCTATTCAATTCGTTTTGTAATAATTAGTTAACTAGGATTAGTTAATTAATTTGTTGTGTAATAATTAGTTTAATTAGCTTAGATTAGCTAGTTAGCTTCTTATTCGGTCCCTCCTTCGAGAGGACGTATTGTTGTAATAAGCGTGCGTGTGTGTGATGCATGTCTTCCAACCTCCATTTCTTTCTCCCTTTTACTTAACCGCTTTTGATGGTTAGTTTTAAGGCATATTTCATTTAGCATACTTATGCTTCGCATGCGTACATCCATTCATCTGTATTGCATGCACTGGGCTCGGCGCATCATACTAACTGCATTGTATTTCAATACCTATTTGAATACATGTATCAAAGTTGCATCGCATATGCCATTCTAGAATAGCCGAGCCTATTTTAGTTGCATTTTCGCATGTGTTGCATTAGCCATTTTAACATGAACTAGGATCATGCATGATTTCTAACTAGTTCTTTGTTTTGGCTCGGAGTACACTGTGAGTGTTTACGCTTTAGCATACAGCATGTGTGTTAATGTTGCTATGAAAGCATGCTTGCCATGAGGCTAACTGCTTAGTTGATTAACTGCCTGAATGCCTGTGGGTGAAGGATGGATTACTTGAATTGGAACAATTCATTGAAATCCGCATTTTAGCCTACTTACGAGTAGTAAACTTGAAACCGTTTTCAAACGAACATGCAATGTTTTGTTCCAAATTAGGCGATCTAGTCTATACTTGTTTGTTGTGCGCATCACATAGTAAGATTAGCTAATTAACCGGAATAAGAACACATGTGTCTTCAAAAACAACATATCATGCTTAGTACAGGCCGATCTTTGATCAGGTGAGCGGGGGTGCTCATAGATGACCTTCCCCAATCGTACTCAAGTTCCCGAGCTGAGGCAACTTTGGTGATGACGGACACGTGGCCTTAGGCACGAGTCAGGGTTTCCTAAATTTCCCCAAAAACAAAATATTTAGGTGGCGACTCTATATCTGGCAAAGCAGTCCATGTTTGGCACTTCTTTATAAAAATCTGTTTTCCAAAACGATTTGCTGGATTTGGACTCTTTGGTGATTTATTGGTTTCACATCGCACATTGTGAGATTAGATTCAAAACCGTGACATTTGAGTCCGAACTGTAGTAGCTCAGAACAAAATGAGATTTCACGCCCTCGCAGGCGCGGATATCGGAGAGTTCTCGAGAGCGCGTCTACACCTTTGTTGGCATTAAAGGGGCAGAAGAAGGTGGCAGACGGAGAAATAGGAAGTTGGTGAAAAAAGGTGAGGTAATAGGCAAAGGAAGCAGGATAAAGAACAATTCTAGCATATTTCTCCCCATAAATACTGGGGTCCTGAACAAGGAATTTTAAGCATTTGTGATGCAAATCAGTAAAGTAAGCGAAGAGCCAGAGTTGGAGCACCCAAAGGGGGCCTCCTTGGTTGATGTCAAGAGGTTTCTCACAAAATTGGGAGCAAACCCTATAAACATGGCCTAAGAGATATGGGGCCAAGGCTATGCGTTTCTTCAAAACAAGGGCCTTCGCAAGTGGGGCGAATTCAGGCATAATTGGTTGAGATGATGTACAAAAGAGAAAGTTACACAACCAGTATAAGATAAAGGAAAAAAGTTCTCTATCTCTCACGGGGCCTATGCTTTTGTTTTCAGCCTTTACAAAGTCACTGTAGGAGGAATTTAAGGGTGGAAGAGGAAACTTAACAGAGAGGTCTGGGTAGCTGGGAGTAAAAGGAGTGCCAAGGGGTGAAAGCCCTAAGAGATGGCAAATATCAAGAACGGTGGGGGGCCATCATGCCACACCGAAACTGAAAAAAATTAAAAGCCATATTCCAAAAGCAAAGAGCAGCAGGAATCAAGAAAGGGTCTTCAGGAATGATAAACCTGGAAAGACGGAGGGCATCGAGAATACAGAGCTCTTGCAGGTCATCTTCTCTTGCAGGCACAACGCTATCATACCATTCCTCCCATTCAGCTCTCAATGTCGGCCAGCAACGGTGAGGTCGGGTCATTCTCCAATTTCCCCAGTCGAGCCCCCCTTCATAGAGAAGAAAGTGGTCCTCCAAACGAGGGTATAAAGCTGGAAGTTGAGCAGGAGCTTCTAGAAAGATGGGACCTAAGACATATTCTTATTTGTTGCTATGGCGAGGAACAAAAAGGCGTCTATCTATGGCCCTTGACCCATCAGCTGTTAACTTAGCGATCTCTTCATCAATACATCTTTTCAAAGCCATGGTTGGGCTTATACGATCGCCAGCGAGTACTTTCAGAGAGAAAGAATCCATTAGTAGCAAGCAACAAGGAAGAGAGGGTTAACAGAAGGGAAGGGTTTGTGTGTTAAGCGAGCGAGTGATTTCAGAACACAAAATAAAAGGGTTTTAAAAACCTTTGTGTCTGGAAAAGATATCGTGTAATTCGTTAAGTACTAAAAGTACAGATACGAAGAGTTTCCTTAAATATTGATACTTTTGGAGGGAAAACACATCCCAGATGTTGATGCCAGCTTCGAAGTAAAATATTTGGCTTCGAAACTAGATTTTGGCGCCAAAAGTCAAATAACAACGGCTTCGAAACTGAGAAGCCGGCTTCGAAGCACATTCCATACCTAAAGATGTAAGAATGCTAAAGTATTTGTTTACTTCAAAGGGATTAAAGACATGTTTTAGGTTTCTTAATGAAAGTAATGTCATTCGAAGCAAAACTTGAGACCCCTTAAGGATGGGAATTGGTGTTCGAAACATTAAAACCAATAGTTTGTTTATATATATACAGAAAGAGATTGTCTTTTCGGACTAAAACAGTGCAACCCTCAAAAGGAGTTTCCATATTTTTGAAAGTATGGACTGTTGTTCGAAGCAAAAATGGTCAATTTAAAACTGATTGATCATACTAAGCATGACCATATGTTGGTTATGATTAAAACAAGCTTTAAGGGGTAAGACTGTTAAATTCGAAGCACTGATTCTAAATGAAAATCAGCAAAAATTGTCAACTTTATTCCATAAATTGGAAAAGTTCATGTTGATTTTTTTTAGTGTTTCATTTAAAACGATTGAGTCCAGATTCGAAGGATAAGATTGTTTAGTTCGAAGCCCTAAATATGCTTTTAAAGACAAACGGGGACAAGATCAAACAATGCCAAACAAAGAGAAAAGTCTTAGTTGTATTAAAGCAAAAGCAATTACATCGAATGGCCCTCTTTGGATACAAATTCAAGTTCATAAAAGTAAGGAATAGAATAAATAACAAGATCATGAAATTTGGTTCAACTATGATCAATAAATTTATGTTCTTTCTTTATTCTATCCCCTATTTTTTCTAGGATTGGCTGCTGAAGTTGATGTGCTCTCACTTCATAAAAGAGCTCTTTAGCCTTTATTTCGAACGCTGTTTCTCTCAATCCTTGTTCCAACTCGTCCATATCCAAGTCATCCCAGTACGCAGAGTCTTTATTCTTGAAGTTATCGAATTCTTCAATGAGGTTCTCTGCTTCGTACTGGGCATGAACTCGAAGGGATGAGAGTTGGTCCAAAGATTGAGTGGTGGCCACAGAAGTCCGATGCCAGTGAAGAAGCAATGAGAGTTGGTCCAAAAACATGTAAAGCTTTGCTTGGGCGAGGGGGTTGAGGACGTGACCCCGAGTTAGAATATCACAAGCCCATCGAAGGTTCTTGAGAGGAACATCGTCCTCAAGAACATTGAAAGGCAAGTGAGAGAAGGCCACAAGCAGAAGTTGGGCTTGCTTTCGCTCAGCTGGAGTAGGGGAAGGTGGAGGCTTGTAAGGAGAAAAGACCTTATCCTCAGAGAGGGCAAGCCTCAGTCTCTTTGTCTAGCAAGGATTTGGCGGAGGAGGAGGTATGGAAGCTTCCATTTCGGGAGAAGGAGCGAGGGCAGAAGGAACAAGGGCATTAATATAATCGAGCCAGTCAGAAGAGCAAAGCTTCGCCTTCTGGGCTAAGAACGATGGATTGTACCCTTGTGCCTCTTCTGGGTGTTGGGTAGCGTGCACTATCTTTGTAGGCATGGAGGATGTGTACCATGCTACAAGGAGATTGTCCTCTAAACTGCGTCGGCGGTCGATGGGCACGTAAGGATAAACCACCGAGCTTCGCGTATAGGAAGGAAACTCTAAAGGGTCAGTGAACTCGACAAAGTGATGGTTAATTCTCTCCCTTAAATCACAGGCCTCAGGTTCCGACCAGCTTGTCCAGTCAGAAGCCCCAGAGGAAGAAGAAGCCACAGCTTTATCTCATGTAGAGGGTTGTGAAGAAGAACTTCCCATGTCTATATTTGCAACTTTCTGAATCAAAGGATTAAGGGCAGTTTGTTCGTAGTCCAAGGGTGAATCAGAAGAAGAACTTCCCATGTCCATATTTGTAACTTTCTGAATCAAAGGATTAAGGGCAATGTGTTTGTAGTCCAAGGGTTGATAATTTGCAAAGGCTTCCATGACTTGAATATAGAAAGGTGGGTAAAGGTGGCTAATTAATGCATGGAGGTTCTTTCGAAGAGGAACAGCATCATCAGATGACTCTTCGTGTGCTCGATCAATAGAGGAGAAAATTGCTTTGGCCATAAAAATGTATCAGTCTGTTCGAATACTAAGGTGGTGGGGGTGTTCAAAAGATTGAAAGAGAGTTTAATGCAAATGATGAATGACGATTACATTTCTGGAAGAATGCAAAGCCCATGCACGTTCTAAGACATGGATAAAAGACCTTGATCCACTAATATCACCAAGTATTAGGTATATTAGTGCGGGGGTAATGTTGGCTACATATTTTGTATAAGCCAATTACAATTCGACACGTGGCAGAATAAGGGTAATACAGGAAGACTATTCAAGTCTTCGATCATGATCGTACACGTGACAGTTAGTATTGGTTATTACGAGATCTGAGTAGCATTGGATCAGCAAAGAGATGCAAAGTGATGTGGCTTCAACGGTTACTCACATTCAAATTCAAAATTAGGAGGGAAGCCTAACTGCAAGTGATGGCATAGTGGAGCTAATTATAAGGTAACATGATTAGCGATCATGGAGGAGCAGTTCGACGGTTGGAAATGCAGTTCGATGGTCATCCTTGAGAAGTATAAATAGCAGAGAAGGCTCCAGAAAAAAGCCCCAGACTCAGATTCAAAAAACCAGTCTTATTCTACTTTATTTCCTTTTCAGTTTTACATTTCCTATTCTTTACATTTTTGTACTTTAAAATTCATGCACTGCACTTCGTTCATAGGAGTAGTTTCAAGTAGATTGTTGCTGTAAACCTCTACGAGGCTGAGTTTGGATCATTGTAAGTTTTTCATTTTAATGAAATACTTCAATTGTTCTTCATTTAATTGTTATTTGCTTAATTCTCCTAAATCAAGCCACCAGTAAAAGTCCTCTTCATTGAGGCTAAAAGAACTAAAACACAATCGTCTGATAATTGGTTGGCAATTAATTTTCTGTAAGGACTGATTGATCTTTACTAGCACGCTCATAATTACAAAAGTAACCTTCGAAAGCCAAAAAATCAACAGAGACAAAAATAATTTACATAAATTAATTATTTAAATGTTACGAGACAAAAATAACTTATATTGACTAATTATTTAGAAATTGGGAGAAGTGTGTTTTGAACTTTAATTTTTTAATTATTAATTTTTCATTCGAAAAAAAATGACAGCAAACAGGACTATCATTCCCTAAGCTTAGATAAGCTTGGTGTAGGACTATCATTCACATTGATTTTATAGAAAATTCATAATGAGTTAATATATAATTCTTCATTTAATATGAGTCTAGGACAACCACGTATTATGGACATGGGAGAATTTAGCCAAAGTGAGTTGGATCACCTGCATGTGCGGTGCCCTTCTCAATGGCAACTTTAGAAATTTTGATAAATGGAGTTTCTGCACATGTTTAGGTTTCACAAATTTTGTAAGAAAAATAATTTTAAAACTGAACAACATTCACTTTGTTTGGTTTCGAGTTTTAAAAAATAGTTCAAGTTTTTAATTTTTCATATTTTGTTGTCTTTAGAAAAAAAGTTATGTTTTAGTCTTTTTTTTTTTTTTTTTTAAATGCACCCAATCTAGATGTATAAAAAAAAAAAATTTTAAAAATCTAAAGAAATTCAATAAATACAAAAAATAATAAATATACATATATACTGAAATTTTCTATTTAGTGAATTTTTTTTAAAAAAATAATAAATATTTTACTTTTTAAATATTATCTAAATTAAATAAATCTAAAAAGTTTTAAAAAATATATATGATTAAAATTTAAAAAGTTCACTAAAGATAAGAAAAAAAAAACTCAAAATCTATTTTAACAATGGTTAACTAAATAAAGTGATTTAAATTTCTCAAACAGTAGGTCTTTAATGAGTGTACATCCTCATTTGATGGGGTCCTTCCATTTTTTAATAAAATTAAATTATATAAAATAAAATAATAATAATAATATTGTGGGGAAGTATTTTGCGAATAATAGCATGTGGCAAAAGATAACACCGAAGTGTTAGCCGAGATGTCACGTTGCCTGGCCATATTACCGAGATGATCTCGGCTAGGTCGAGGTTATCTGCGCAGATAACGGAATCCGAGATAAGCGGATAGGGAGGGACAGCAGTCTTAGATGAAAGAGGGCTCTAGACTAGATAGGGAAAAGGCTTTGAGGGAGTTTATTCTTATCTAGCTAAGAGTCCAGGATAAGCATTATGTGTTAGAGTCCCATAATGTAAGACTTCTGAGGGAAGCTGGACATTGATCATTATAAAAGTAAGGCACCCCCGGTGGGTCTGACGTATGCTTTTTATGTTCTTTCTAGTGAGTTAAGCACTATTTGTTATCTATGAGCGATACTGAATACTAACTTGACCGTTAGAGTGCCCTCGGGTGGACAAACCACCACCGGATTTTTACCTTTCTGTGACAGGTTGTTTGAGCTTAATCTATTCTGCCGGTACTCTCCAGTTGGGTTCCCCATTTGGTTGTGTAGTCAAAAATCAACACCCACAATTTGGCGCCGTCTGTGGGAATGTTAGAAGAATAGATGGCCAACGACGGACAGAAAGAAAAGGTCGGAGACGACATCCCTAATGGGAGTGGTAAGCGTGTTGATCTTAACGTGGAGGAAGAAAACTGTAATGAAGAACCTCGGGATCAGAATCCAGGGGAAAAGGGCGTCGACCAAGAGGGAGATGTACCGAAGAAAGCGGGTCGAAATGAGTATTACAACGAAAATGACCTCCAGGTACGGAAAAATAGATGCCTAAGGAGGGATGGCGAGATGAAGGGAATGTCAAACAAGTTGGGAGACATACAATCAGTTGTCAACTTCATGATGCAGAACAATTTCATGTAACCACCGTTTCCATTAAAGGACATGCCGATTCTAGCGGCCAAGAACGATGCCTAGAAAGGAGGGCAGAAAACAGTCCCAGTAGTCCCTCAGCATGATAGGGTGAATGAGCATTCACATTGGCCTTCGCGGGAGATGGGGCGAGGAGAATCAATGAGAGAAGAGTCTTAGAAGACGCCTCGTACCAAGGGAACTTATGTCAAAGAACATCAGCACGTTCAGGGGAAGGAACTTTGCTTTTATACAGTGAATGAAGAGAAGTCCAAGAGGACACATAACGACACTGGGAGCAGCGTGCCAAAAAAGGCTGAAATTCGTTGATAGCCGAGCTCCTAGTCAGACTAAGGAGGATTTAAGTGACTACCTCTAGAGGAAGAGGCAGAATGATGAGTTCACATCTCCCGTCATGCTGAGAACACCGTTCTCAGTGGAATTGGATAGGTTTGAGGCCCAAAAAAGGTTCGATATGCCGAGGTTTCAGATATATGACGATAAGTTCGATCCGAACTTTTACGTCAGCTTGTACCTGAATTCAATGGCACTGTATACCGGGAACAAGCCGTTACCATGCAAGGTGTTCCCCTCATCCTTTGGGGAAATCGCATCGGATTGGTTTCATAAGTTGCCGAAAGGAACTGTGTGTGAAGAGTTGGAAAGGCCTAGCTGAGATGTTTGTGGCCAGGTTTGTTACAAACAAACTGCAGCCATTGCGTGTACACTCCCTGATGGCTCTGAAAATTGGCGAGGGCGAAAGCCTTAAGGCTTATGCCAAAAGGTATTATGAGGTTGTAGCTCAGCTTTTTCGCGCCCCTTTTCGAAGGTTTGAAAGAAAGCCCTACAGTTCGGACTCCCGCGGTTCTGAATCTAATCTCACAAGTGGAATATGAAATTGATAAATACCAAAGAGTCCAAATCCGGCAAATCGTTTCAGAAAATCGATTTTGAATAAAAAAATGCCAAAATTAGACTACATTGCCAGATACAGAGTCACTACCTAAATATTTTATTTTGGAAAAATTTAGGAAACCCATGACTCGTGCCAAAGGCCACGTGTTCGTCATCACCAAAGTTGCCTCGGCTCAGGAACTTAGGTACGAGAGGGGAAGGTCATGAATACATTTGAGCACCTCCGCTTGCCTGATCAAAGATCGGCCTCTACTAATCATGATATGTTTTTTTTATCAACATTATATGCTCTTGTTCCGGTTTATTAGGCTAGCATTACTATGTGATGCGCACAAGAAAGTATAGATTGGTTTGCCCGAATTGGAACAATTCAATTTCATATTTGCTTTTCGAAAAAAGTTTGATTTTGCCACTTCAAGTAGGCTTAAAGTTTGCGAATTCGCCACTAGACATAGTGGGCTTAAACATACATTTATTGAATCATTCTAATTCAAGCAACAAGTCTTCATTCACAGGCACTCAAGCAGTTTAACCAGTAAGCACTTAGTCTCATGGCAAGCATGCTAGACATGGCAATCAGTCACACTCATGCAAGTATGCTAAAGCACTAAAAACTCACCTAGTACTCCAAGCTAAGATAAAACAAAAGAGTTAGCAAAATATGCATGATTTCTAACTATACAAGATGGCTAATGCAACGCATGCAATAATGCAACTAAAATAGGCTCGGCTACTTAACATGTTATTTGCAACAATTTCATAGCATGTGTTTAAACACGTATTCTACGAGGTATTGAAATGACAATGCAGTTAGAATGATGAACCTAGCCTCGGCACATGTAAAACAAATGGATGCAAACTTGCGATATGCTAATTGAAACGTGATGCTCCTAATCCCATCAAAAGCAGATAAATAAAAGGGAGAAAGACGTAGGGTTGGAAGACATATACATTATTATATCATTTCGCTCTCACGAAGGAGAGTCCAAATAAATAAACTAAGCTAACTAGCTAACTAATTAAAGCTAAAGCTAATTAAGCTAATTATTATAAAACAAATGAATAAACTAGTTAGGCTACTTAACTAATTATTACAACACTTGAATTCACTAACTATTTAACTAACTAATTAAATAATTACAACACAAGTGTAATTAAAATAAGTAATTAAACTAAGCAACTAACTACTCTGCCTCGGGAAATGAGGGATGTGCATGCGCATGCTCGGATTCCATCCGAAAAGACCACTGTTTTGCTCCCGAATGCATCTGTTTGCACAATTGAACATTTCCAGAACAACTTTGCTCCATCTTACCAACACTTTGCTGAAATTTGCATCAGTGGCCAGCCGGCCACTTACCGGCCATGGAGAGTGGCCTGCCGGCCACTGATGCCTAGGTTCATCTTGCTGCAACAGAGGACAAACAGAGCATATACATGGTATTTTCAAGGATTGTTTGCACAACTCACTTCTCCTTTTCATGAACAAATCCAAGGAGTGATGAACCTAAACCACAAACCACCAATTCAAGCAATTTCATTGCATGATGGCTTGTGAACCCTAGAGTGCAAGTTCAATAAATGCAAGAAAAAAAAAACACAAACCTGTTCCATTTCATGAAAGATCAAGGGAAGCTGTTGACCTTGAAGACTTGGATCATTTCATCACTAACAAGTATGAAATGTTCCAAGTTCCATGTGTTCAATTAACGTCCGTTGAACACACCAAGACACAATCAAATTCTTATCTTTGCACAATTTTAGTTTCAACTTGTAGTTACTCATTTTAACTTACCAACCATTCTTTAACCAATTAAGTCCATTGGTGAGTTGAGTCCTCTAAAAGGGAAAGAAGTGTCAAACAAGGGGTAGTTTAAGGCAAGAGAGAGGTGTCATGCCGTTGATAATGAACCCCCAAAAGAGGATTAAACCATTAAGCATGGACCTCAATCTCAAGCTTAAACAATCCCAAAGTTGAAACAACCCTCAAAGCAAACAAAGAGTGAAGAAATGAGGGAGGTTGCAGAGATTATGCTTGCTGAAATTAAGTGAGAAAAACACTAAAACAATGCAATCAACTCAAACAAGTGGTGTCTAAAGGCCTAAAATACCAAGCTTGTGAGGACTATTACACTATAAGCATGCAAAACAAAGCTCAAACACAACAAACACTTAAAAATAGTCTTAAACATGTCTGAAACAGCCCTAAAACATGCTGGAATTAACCCAACAAAAGCTTGAAAAATAAGCTAAAACATGGAACATGTTAAGCTAGTAAACAAAACACAAGAAGGGGAGGCTACCCCCTCTATTTTTGGATTTCAAAACATGATTTTAGCCGGTGAAATAACTCTAAAATTCAGTGTTTAAAAGCTAAAAAAAAGATAGTAAAAGGATGGGAAACACAAGGGTAAAGGCCTTGAAATTAAGGTGTAAAGAAGGGTAAACCACCGCTCAACCTTTATTGGCCTTAAACCACAAGTTTCAGCCCAAAAATACAGAGTTTTCACATCCCAAAAAAGTAAGAAAAGATGGAAAATAAGTGGTGTAGAGATGGTGCAAAAGCAAGAGAAGATATGCCTCTCGAAGAGGAATGAACCCTTAAGTCATAATCCACCAATTTCACACTCTCAAGTGCTTCAAGAGCTCAAATTCAAGCTCAAATAACCTCAACAAGAAGCTCTCTAGGTTTGATTTAGAGTGTTTGGGCAAAGTCTATGCAAGTTACAAGAGAGAGAGAAAATTGTAGAGAGAGAAGATATTTTTGCTCCCGAAGTTTTCTAACCTTGAAATATGAGAGATAGATCATGTATATATAGAAAACATGAACCTTAGGTCGAAAATATGTATTCAGAAACAGTTGGAGCAGTGTGGAAATAGCTGGAGGAAAATATCTGTAAAAAAATCTGTTTTTGATCACTAGTTGCCGGTGTAGACACCCCATTTTTGACCGACCTTAAGACTCAGACGTCATTGATTGAGCGCTCGATGATCGCGCATGTTTGTGCTCGTTTCGAGTTTCTGGAGTTTTCGGCTGAGTGTCTTGCCTCCGGGCCTCTGAACTCTTTGTGTTTTGGCTCGGTTTGTGGACCAAGCCTTGTTGACCTTTCCTGGAGAGAAAGAGAGGTTTGTAGACCACTTTTCTCTCTTGGAGACTAGTTTCCGGTTTCCAGAGCCTTCGGCCGCATGCCTTGCCTCAGGACCGCTTAACGTTCTCCTCTTGGCTTGGTTTTTGGACCATGCCTTGTTGCCTTGGTCTAGAGGGATACAGAAGTCTTGTAGACCACTTTTTGTGGTCGTAGACCACTTTTCCCTCCCATAGACCACTTTTGGTGCCCGTAGACTAGTTTTCGAGGCTTCCGGCTGTGCGCCTTGACCCGCGGACTCTTGTCTTGCATTCTTTTGGTTTTTTTTTGGCACAAACCTTGTTTTCCTTGCTTGGAGGGTGGAATAAGGGTTGTAGACCAGTTTCTCTCCCTGAAAACCACTTTTCTTCCCCGCCAACCAGTTTTCTGGTCGGCTAATTGGCCTTGGTGGTCTTTGGACCACCAAAAGTGGTCGGCAGCCATGCCACCACCTTGCTTTTTTGGTGCAGACCACCTCTCTCCCTGGCCGACCACTTGGTCTTCTTGCAGACCACTTTCACTAGTCGGCCGACCAGTGTAAGTAGCTGGCCGACCATTTCAACTGGTCGGCAGCTTTCTTGCAGTTTCCTGTAGATATTTTGGTGCCAGCTGTGACAGTTGGTGAGCACAGAAACCATCCTCCATATTGCTTGGAGGTCTTAGCTTCCTCGACAAGCTTGTTGCATGATTTTTTATAAAAAGGAGGCCTTCTCTCCCTTCTCCAGGTTCAGAAAAATTGCTTGAAGCTATACATACATCTTTATCTCTATAATTCCCCCTTTGTCTCATATTTGTGCTTGAAAGTGCCTTTTCGTCACACTTTTGCACACAAACACATAGTGAAACACCACTCTTGGAGCTGAGGCACCTAGAAGCTGGTTTTGGTGTTTTTGATTTGGTTTGAGCTCAAAAAAGCTACTGGAGTTGCAGCTTTGAAGTTGTTCTACAAGGGTAAGTCTCTAACCCCTTTAAAGCTTTGTTTTGATTAAGCTTTTGGCCCCATTTGCATGATGTTTTAGGCCTAACTTTAAACTACAAAAAGTTCTGATTTTTAGTGCTTAACATGTTTGTTTAAGACCTCTTTGGTGTTGGGGGTGGTCTACCCCCTCTTGTGCCTTGTTTGGCTTTGTTTTGTACCATCCTTTTAAGCTATTGGGACCACCTCTTTTTGACCTTCTCACCACTAAAACTCAGAGCAATTTCAGTGGTGGAAAGAGTGTTTTGAGGTCCCAAATAGGAGAGGATCATCCCTTCTCCTTGTATCTTGGTTGCTTGCCTTGTTGGCCTCATGTTTGAGCATGTTTATCTAGCATATGTTGGCCCCATCTCAGCATATTTTTGGCCTTATTTCAGTATGGCATACCTCTTTTTTGGCTTAGTTTAGGCCACCCTTGCATGTTTTATACACTTGTAGTGTAAATTTTGCATACTAGCCTTACATGCTTGTGTTGATAGCTCATCTTTCTAGCATGTTTTGGTCCTATCTCAGCAAGTTTTTGGTGTTGTTTTAGCATGCTATAGCTCTGTCTAAGGTTGGTTTGTTAGCATCTTGCATGCTCCTTGCACTTGTAGTGCATTTCCATTCACTAGCCTAACATGCATCATGCTTTGGACCATCATTCTAGCATGATTTTGGCTCTGCTCCAACAAGCTTTTGCTCATGTTTTGCCATGCTTAAGCTCTGTTTTATGTTGTTTTGGTCATGCATACCTTGCTTTGTATAGCCATAGTGCATTCTAGCTCACTAGCCTTGAGTTTCCAATTCACTAGCATGCATTGCTTGGGCTATTTGCATGATTTGGCATCATTTAGTATGTGATTTTAGAGCATGTTTCACTGTCATGTCTTCACATCTTTCATTCTTTCAATGCTTTGAAAGGTTGGTGCTTTATGCCTTAAAAATGAGCCATTGTGTATGCCATCTTGCCTAGGATTTTGGGCCACCATTTCAGTGTGTTTTTGGTCTTTTTTTTGCCATAATACAACTTTGATTTTTGTTGGTGAAGTCATTTCACGCTTGGTGTTGGTAGGTGTAGTGTACTCCTCCTTATTGGCCTTGCATACTTCATGCTTCATGCCCTTCATGCTAGCATGTGTTAGGTCTAGTCCACACATGTTTTAGCATCATTTTGACATGCTCTAGGACTGTTTTGGGTTACCTCGGCCATATGGTTCATGTATTGCATAGTTGTAGTGCAATTGGCCTTGCTAGCTTTGAGTTTTGAGCACCATAGCATGCTTCATTTGTGACATATGCATGATTTGGCATCATCTACCATGTTATTTTAGAGCATATAGCATTGCCATGTTCCCACTTTTTCACTCTTTGAATGCTTTCAAGGGTTGTGCATTATTGCCTTGTTTGGGACCAATGCGTATGCATGCTTGTCTAGATTTATGAACTCCCATCTCAGCATGTTTTGGTCCTTGTTTTGACCTATTTGAGCTCTGTCCATGATTGGTTCAATCATTCGTGCCATGTATTGCATGCCTCTTGTGTAGTCTCCTTGAGTAGCCTTGTGCCTTAGGTCCTCTTGCATGACATACTTGGGTTGTTTGAATGGTTTGGCATCATTCCATACATGTTTTCAGAGCTTGTAGTGTTGTCACACTTCCATATTTGTCACTCCTTGCTCATATTTGTGAGTTGTGCTCTTATGCTTAATTGGTGAGCTAATGCATGTGCATGCATCATCTTGCCTTTCGTACCATCCTTTCATAGCATTATGGTCACTGTTTTGGGCATAATTGAGATCTGTCTATATTCGGTTTAAGTCCATTGAGCATGTTGTTTGGATGTTGTTGTTTGCATTGTGTTTGCATGTGCATGCATTGCATTGAGTTTGCATGCCATTAGCTTTGTTAAGTTGATCATGTTTCATTGCATTGTGTTTGGGTAGGGTGTTAGTCCAAACACGAGAAACGAGGGACCTTTCATACTTGAAGTGATGAAACATGCCTCATTTCTCGGTCGCCGACCCTCTTGATCATGCATGATAGAGGTTAAGGCCCTTATGGGTTATTTGTACAATCATTTACATTGAATTGTGCAATCTTGGCTTCTCGGCCACCGTGCATTGCGATGCTCGGTTGGTGGCCCGAGAGTCGAGAACCGGACTCCCTTGAACTTAAGAAATGATAGGGAGGGTGGTTGTGCACACATATCTTGCAAATACACTGTTGTGCCCCTCCTTGTTCTCTATTGCAGCAAACCAGAGTTGTGCATAATTTTCTAGTCGGTAGACCAGAAAAAGTAGCTGGCCGACCACTTTTTCTGGTCTGCAGCAAATGTAAGTGGTCGGCAGGTGGTCTACACCACCAATAAGTGGTCGGCAATGCTCCTGGAGGTTCCCATGATGGAGTAGAAGCTATCTGGAGCTTTGTGCAGTGTCCTGAGAACAATTGCAAACAGAGGCAAGTTGGGGCATAGCGATGGATTTCCGAACAAGGCGACCGAGCATGCATGCACTTCTCGCCCTGAGGACCTCTTCTTTTACTGTTTTACTTAGCTTCTTTACTTAGCTAGCTAATGCTTTGGTTTTGTACTTAATTAGTTAATGCACTTAACTATTCAATTTGTGTTGTAATAGCTAATTAGTTAACTAGGATTAGTTAATTAGCTGCGTTTGTAATAGTTAGTTTAATTAGCTTAGATTAGCTAGTTAGCTTATCATTCGAACCCTCCGTCGAGAGGGCATAACTGTTGTAATAAACGTGCGTGTGTGTGATGCATGTCTTCTAATCCTATTTCTTTCTCCCTTTTACTTATCAGCTTTTGATGATTAGTTTTAGGGCATGTTTCAATTAGCATACTTATGCTTCGCATGTTTGCATTCATTCATCCGTCTTGCATGCACCGGGCTCGGCGCATCATTGAAACTGCATTGTGTTTCAATACCTACTTGAATACGTGTTTCAAAGCATGTTATCAAGTGTTGCATTCATATGCCATTCTAGATAGCCGAGCCTATTTTAGTTGCATTTTGCATGTGTTGCATTAGGCATTGTTGACATAGCTAGGATCATGCATTGATTACTAACTAGCTTCTTTTTTGGCTCGGAGTACACTGTGAGTGTTTACGCTTTAGCATCCTTGCATGTATGTAAGTGACTGTCATGATAGCATGCTTGCCATGAGGCTATGTGCTTAAGTGTTTAACTCCATGAATGCCTATGGATGAAGGCTTCATTACTTGAATTGGAACAATTCATCAAAATGTGCGTTTTAAGCCCACTTTGCGGAGTGGCAAAATCATGTTGTTTTTCTAAGCCCCTTTAATTTAATCTGGGCTGCGTGTTCAGTAAATCAGTGTTTTGGGCTGCGTGTTCAAAATCTAATCAGTGGGCTGCGTGTTCACTTTAATTTATCTGGGCTGCGTGTTCAGTAAATCAGTGTTTGGGCTGCGTTCAATCCTAATCAGTGGGCTGCGTGTTCACTTTAATTTATATCTGGGCTGCGTGTTCAGTAAATCTGTGTTTGGGCTGCGTGTTCAATCCTAATCAGTGGGCTGCGCGTGTTCAGAAAATTTGGTATTTGGGACTGTGCGTTCTACTCTTAATCAGTGTGGGCTGTGTGTTCACCATCAACTTGGACTGTGTGTTCAGAAAATCAGAGTTTGGGACTGTGTGTTCTACTCTTAGTCAGTGTGCGCCGTGTGTTCACCTTCAAATTCGGGCTGTGTGTTCGACAAATCAGTGTTTGAGCCGTGTGTTCAATTCTTAACTAATGTGTACCGTGCGTTCACAATCAAGTCAATGAGCCTGTGTTCAGCAATTCAAGTGTTTAAGTACATGTTCAGGATGCAAACAAAGTACTATGTCATAAGCTAAAACTGTGTGTTCAAGCATGGCAAAGCTACAAAGTGCACGAAAAATGCAGGAAATAAAGTAAAATACCTCTCGTGCTTCGTGAGAGAGGTGCTGCTCCGGCTCTCGCAGAAGTAAATCCCCGGGTGCCCGGTCATTGAACTCAGTGAAACGACGAAAAACGGCCCGCGGAAGCATATGTACCGGTGGGGCGTACCTCCCGGGAATAAAAGGCGGACTCTCGGGGGAGTGCCATGATATCAAAATCATCTCCGGCACCTGGAGGACCTCCACCATGAGGGTAGTCACCCGCCATTTCAAGAAATCTGCAAAAAGGAGCAAAAATGAGCAAAATGAGCAAAATTGGAAAAAGTCAACAAAAGTCAACTCCCGGGAAATGAAAAAGTCAACAAAAGTCAACTCCCGAGAAAATCTTCCAAATATTGAGACAAACTTACCTCAAGTGGTGAAAATGAGAAAAGAAGCTCCGAAATCAAAATTTAATCGACTCAAAGTGCTTAAAACTGAAAGATTTCGCGAAAACAACTTGCGTGGGAGGCTGAAAAGCGCGTATAAAGTGCAGATCTGAAAGAAAAAATGGTTTGGGAGGCAAAGGGAGAAGTTTCCACGGCTGTGGGTGTGATCTTGGATTGAATGGATGAGGATATATATAGAAAATGAGGCAAAAGACAAAATTGCCCCTGCTTTTGTGCAGGTGGCCGGGCCGGCCACCTTTCCTAGCTGGCCGGCCATCTGCTTTTTGGAACATGGCCGGTGGCCTCCCCTAGGGCAACCACCTGGCCGGCCATGTCCCCCACCTCCCCCCCTAGCTCTCTGCAAATTTTGAGGAAGATTGGAGTTCCGGGACCTGAAAAAGTTCAAGAAAAGTGCACTCCGGTCGCGAAATTGCTCCGCCGGAACTTCAGCTGCAATTTCTGACATGTGTCTCATCATCACTCATCAAAATCAAGGTGTATCCTTTTTGAACATGTTGTAACCTCTCCGGGAGGTGAATCAGAGGCCGCGATCGAGTTGCCTTCACCGAAATGCGCGTTTTCTTACTCGTTATTTCGCAACAAACGGGCACCCTGATTCGTGCTCATTTTGCATTGTGCATATAACTTGCATTCTCATGAACATTTTGCATTGTCATGCATGATTTCTTGGTGTACCATACCTCTGTGCTTGAGCATGCGTTGTCACGCACGTTCCTTTCTCGCATTGCGATGCATTCACTCGCCGACACTGCGTGTGTCAAACTTTCGGAACCACAGGAATCACATTGAATATATGTTGTTAGCATATTGTTCTTGTTGAATTTCTCTCTTTTGCAGGCACGATATTGTATGTACGGTTCATTTGAGGCTGGTGCGACCAGACGAATCGCGCAGGTATCGTATCTTCTCCGTGTGAGACGCGACGAGAATTGAATGATTCTCCGCATTCCTAACTGCATGAAATGTAGTTGTTGCTTTGCATTCTTGCTTAAAACTGTTGCATCTATTTGCGAATACTTGCCTCATTACAGCTTGCTGCATTTGCATCATTGGCTACTAGCATGGTTTGATTTTTGCACGGACTGCATGCGGCACCCTGCGGGTCACATATTCTGTCATTCTTGTATGTTTGCTCTAAGACTTATCGGCCTTGTCAAAATGGGTTGTCTCTGGGCTTTGACATTCACTCACCGTCATTTTGACTTCGAGCTCTGTCAAAGAGGGCAACTGTAGACACCCCATTTTTGACCGACCTTAAGACTCAGACGTCATCGATTGAGCGCTCGTGATCGGCATTTGTGCTCGTTTCGAGTTCTCGAGTTTTCGCGGGTGGCTTGCCTCCGGCCTCTGAACTCTTTGTGTTGCTCGGTTTGGACCAGACCTTGTTGACTCTTTCCTGGAGGAAGAGAGGTTTGTAGACCATCTCTCGTGGTCGTAGACCTACTTTTCGTGTCCAGTAGGCCATTTTGCCCATTTCGGAGCCCGGTTCCCGGTTTTCGGAGCCGTCAGGCCGTGTGCCTCGGTTCGGGACCACCCAACCATCTCCGATTCCTCCGGTTTTTGGCATGCATCTCATTTACTCCCTTTCGAGGGACACTGGGGTCTTAGATACCCACTTCGTGGCCGAATGCCACTTTCGGTGCTTAACGGCCTATTTTCGGGACCCCGAACTGCGTGTTTTGGTCCCCGAGCATTCGTTTTGCATCGGTTTTCGTTCATTTTTGGCAGGTACCTCTGTTTTATCACCAGGAAGATCACTGGAGGGTGGGAGGCCAGCAATTGTCTCAGCAACCAGTTATGCTCCTCCGGCGCCCCCGGCGCCCGTTTTTCTCACTTCCGGGCTAATGTTGAACACCCTAGGGCCATTTTCTTCGAGCCAAAACCACATATTTGTGTTGTACACACATGGGAGGACCCTAAAAACACATGGCCGGCCAGTAATTCTTATTGACCCTTTTGAACCCCTCTTTAAATTGGCCTATTCTCTCTCCTGTTTAGAGTTGCCAAATTTGAACCACAGGGTTGTGTTGAGGACACCTGGGAGGACACCAATACCTGGTGGCCGGCCACTAAATCACCTTGACCTTTTTGACCCTGGCGGCCGGCCATAGGGGTGGCCGGCCGGCCACCTGCAGCAAAAGTAATTGGCCGGCCATGCTCCCCACAGTGTGCACTTTACAGCTGTAGCACCTTTCTCCCAAAAGATCTGGATCCGGGGGATATTTTTAGAGGAAAGCTTGGGTGCATTTCCTCCCTTTTTTTCCTCTCTTTTTTCCCCATATAGGAGCCTCCCAACTCAAGAAAAAGGTTAGAAATTCCTCAAGCTCAAATACACATATCCATCTCCATCTCTCTCATTTCTCTCAAGTTTGGTGCCATTTCTTCATCATCATCAAGCACCACCACCACCACTCCATTTCCAGCAGCAAGGAGGGGCTTTCCAGCAGCTAGAAGGCATCCATTCTTCAAGCAAAAGGCAGCCAAGACTTGTCTACAAGGGTAAGCTTCCATTTCCCTCTTTTGTAGCCTTTTCTTGCTCATTTCTTAAGCCTATTTTCTCACTGTTTTAGGCTCCGACCTTAACTGAAACTAGGTCTATTTTGAGCTATTCTTCATGTTTGTTCAAGGGTCAACCCTGTTTGAGCCCTCTATGGTGCACTTGCTTCAATATCATCTTGTATGTCAATATTTTGCATGCTTTTTCTAGCCTATGAGTGATCTGTTTTCGAGCATAATGTAAACTGTGAGTGGGCCTATTTTGAGCCCCTCTTCAACATTGAAGAAGGGCTCAACCCTGTTTGGCCTCTCTATCATGCACTTGCTTCATAATCTCTCAATTTACCGTAAATTTGCATGATTTGTTTGACCTACATGTAGTCTGTTTTGGAGCATGTCATGAACTGTGAGTAAGCTTATTTTGTGTCCCTCTACAACATTGTAGAAGGGATCAACCTTGTTGGGGGTCTCCATGTTGTGCTTGTCTTTATATCCCTCTTTGGCCCCATTTTTGCATGCTTTTTTAAGCTTATCTAGCTTCTGTTTTCGGCCATCATCAGAACTGGAAAGAGTCATATTTTGATCTTCTTGACATATTTCATTAAGGGTCTTTTCTGCTTGTTTGATGAATGTTTGGGGTACCTCATGTTATAGCCCTGTATCCTCAATCTTGCATGGCATTTTTAGCATGTTTGCATACTGATTTGGGGGATGTCATCTACTGTAAATGTTCATATTTTTGTCCCTCATCAGTGTTGTAGAAGGTATTTTTCCATTTGGGCATCGCATGTATCACTTGCTTCAATACCCCCTTTTGGCCCCATTTTTGCATGCCATTGTTAATCCTATCTATGCTTGCTGTTAGCCTGTTTTGTACTGAAAAATGCTTATTTTGGGGCTGCCTTGCTACTGTTTTCATTCATGTCCAATTATGCATGTTTAGTATGGCTGTAGGCCATTTCGGCGCCTTAATATCGCATTTCGGGACCATTCCGTGCATTTGGTGTCATTTCCCCACTTTCGGGACTGTTTTGCATCATTTGTGAGTGCTGAAATTTCATTTGCATGTTTGCATATCATTTCCATGTCATTTCATGCCTTAGGGCCATCGCCTCGGTTTGCGTGCCCGTGTGCACGCATTTCGAGGCACTTCATTTTCATCCATCGGCCTCTTATGTGAGTGTGGCTGAGGCTCACTCATGTTAGTGTAAGTCCATTTTGCATTCTGTATGCCATTTAGTCTCATTGCATCGCGTATGCCATTGCCTCGGTTTGCGCGCCCGTGTGCACGCATTTCGAGGCACTTCATTTTCATCGACGGCCTCTTATGTGAGTGTGGCTGAGGCTCATCATGTTAGTTGTAAGTCCATTTTGCATTCTGTATGCCATTTTAATCTTTCATTGCCATCATGTATCCATCGCCTCGGTTTGCGCGCCCGTGTGCACGCATTTCGAGGCACTTCATTTTTATCCGACGGCCTCTTATGTGAGTGTGGCTGAGGTCCACTCATGTTAGTGTAAGTCCAATTTGCATTGCGTATGCCATTTCATGCCTTAGGATCATCGCCTCGGTTTGCGTGCCCGTGTGCACGCATTTCGAGGCATCTCATTTTCATAGCATTGTGCATGCTAGGATTGTATATTAGCATGCATATCATGCATATTGCATCGTGTTCGGGATAGGAGTTAGCCCGGGCACGGGAAACGAGGCACGTTTCGTACTCCGAGTGACGGAACGGGTCTCAATTCCCAAGTCACCGACACTCCGGATTACCCATGATGGAGTTAGGTTTTGTTGTAGCATTCATCTGCATTCATCCTATATTGAGTTGTGCAATCCGACTCCTCGGCCATCATGCATCGAGATGCGTGATTGGTGGCACGAGGATCGAGGCATGCATATATTTGTGAAATACATTGCTATGCCCCTTTCCTGCTCTCTGTTGCAGCAAAATAGAATCAGCAACTTTTCGGAGTCTGGCACGCATTTCGAGGAACATTGCAAACAGAGGCTAATTGGGGCATCCCAGTGGATTTCCGCGCAAAACAGCCCAACATATCATCATTATCAGCGGAGTCGAGGCAGCCCCTGGCTTGCATGCCAGTTTACAGCTTTCTGAAAGTGAAGAGTCCAATGCATCAGTTCAAATATGAAAAGCAGATGCAAGTACAATATGTGAGTGGAGTGTGTGTCAGATGTGCTCTACACAGCCTATCAATACAGCAAGATGTTCAAAACTAGCGTGTCATCAGAGATATGCTAAATACGGGAAAGATGGACAGTACCTGCACGCCCATGATGGCTAGCTGTGCCTCCCTCCGTAGGATCATGCCTTCGAATGTGGCCAGCATCCCGAGCAGCTCGTCCGTGTACTCAACTGGAGGCTACAAATACAGATGCAAAACTATCAGTAAAGGAATGAATGTCCAAATATCTAACTGATAAATCAAACCTGAAAAACATGCCGGGGGTGAATCAGGGTCTCTGACATATCTGTGGTCAGGAAGAGGAGGCTCTAGCGAAACCTGGTAAGGAGTCCCGAATCGCCAACTCGTCAACTCGGTCGGCATGTCTGGCCACCCAGGATGATGATGAAGACTCGGAGGGATCGGAGGAATAGAACTACCTCTACCCCTAGATGCACCAGCCCTGCTAGAGGAAGGGATATCCGTAGCACGGGCACGACTCGAAGATGGTACATCAGTAGGCCTCAGTGTCGGAGCACGCACTCCCGTCAAGGGGGGCATCAGATATATACGACGATAGGTGGCGTAGTCCCCCTCCATGAGATATAACAAAGCATCGGTGCCCTGCATAGCACTAGTGACCTCCTGGGTAGAGAGTCTATCCGCAGTCCGCATAGTGGCTGGAGGTACAGGGAGGGTCCTGAGAATCGTACCCCCACACCTGGCGCAGAAAGCGTTCCCCCAGGAACCATGCCCTACCAACTGGTCCTTCGAGCAGGAACCTATACTGGGAATTACTCGATCCTCTGGGATACTGATATCGGAGACCATCACCTAAGACCGCCCAGGGCTGCCAAGTAATCTGCGGATAACCAGTGCATAAATCGATCAGAAATTAGAAATATACAGGGGAGATCAAAGATGAAAATGAAAGGAACTGAGAGTTCTAAAATACCTCTGTCGTCCGCACAGTATCAAAATACTGTCGCAGGCCGAAGAGAGTCTCTCGAGGTCTCGGTCGGTGCTCGCCCTCGAATACCAGTGAAAACGGGTTCGTAAGGAGTCCTGCCACCTCCATCTCCGGGGCTAATGTGGGAAAATATACGTACACCCATAGCTGAGAAAAGCAGTGTGGAATGTGAATACAAAGTGCTAAAGCAGAATACAGAGTGCAAAGTGCGCCGTGTGTGCAATAAACAAGTAATGAGGAGCAGAAATGTAAATCAAGGGACAGAACGTACCTCCCAGGCTCTCCAATAGCCGCCGAGTAAGTCTCCCCGCCGCGAGAGGCTGCACTCATGTAACAATAGAGGGTAGCCAGGCCAGCGCCACCCCAGTCATACCGACGGACCTGTGATAAGTCCACTAGGGCACTCAGAAGATACAACCCGACAGTGTTCCCCCTATCAGCAAACAAAGTGGTGCCAAAGAGGAACATGAGGAAACCTCGGGTGTACTGCTCAATCTCCTCAGGAGACTCAGGCTCCATCTCCGGCCTCCGAAAACGGGAAGAGAACCAGGTGTACCGGACTCTCCCGGAAGCTCTGTCTACAGGTGGGCGAGCCCCCAACAGATGTACCCATGCGGCCTCCCACTCTCCCATATCCTCATCATAAGGTATGGGCCAACCGCCTATGTCTAGGCCGGTGAGTACGGCAAAATCCAACGGGGTCATGGTCATATCCCCAGTGGCAGAAAAATGGAAAGAATTGGTGGTGTCCCACCATCTCTCCACCAAAGCAGCTAACAATGTCCTACTGGCAGGACAGTGTGATAGCCCTATACAGAATGCCCCGAACCCGGCTGAATCGACCAAATCCCGGACAGCCTCCGGGAGCTCGGCGTACCACTCTCTCGCGGCAGTGGAGCCATATCCTCGCACGGCGCGAGAGCCAACCTGCATTCAGAATGAATACATGTGTTCAGTACACAATAAAATGAATGAGCCGTGTGCAAATGAAATGAAGTAGCAGTGTGCAAACCAATCCTAATCAGTGGGCTGCGTGTTCACTTTAATTTTATCTGGGCTGCGTGTTCAGTAAATCAGTGTTTGGGCTGCGTGTTCAAATCCTAATCAGTGGGCTGCGTGTTCACTTTATTTATATCTGGGCTGCGTGTTCAGTAAATCAGTGTTTTGGGCTGCGTGTTCAAATCATTAATCAGTGGGCTGCGTGTTCACTTTATTTTATCTGGGCTGCGTGTTCAGTAAATCAGTGTTTTGGGCTGCGTGTTCAAATCCTAATCAGTGGGCTGCGTGTTCACTTTAATTTTATCTGGGCTGCGTGTTCAGTAAATCAGTGTTTGGGCTGCGTGTTCAAATCCTAATCTGTGGGCTGCGTGTTCACTTTATTTATATCTGGGCTGCGTGTTCAGTAAATCAGTGTTTTGGGCTGCGTGTTCAAATCATTAATCAGTGGGCTGCGTGTTCACTTTAATTTAATCTGGGCTGCGTGTTCAGTAAATCAGTGTTTTGGGCTGCGTGTTCAAAATCCTAATCAGTGGGCTGCGTGTTCACTTTAATTTTATCTGGGCTGCGTGTTCAGTAAATCAGTGTTTGGGCTGCGTGTTCAAATCCTAATCAGTGGGCTGCGTGTTCACTTTAATTTTATATCTGGGCTGCGTGTTCAGTAAATCTGTGTTTTGGGCTGCGTGTTCAATCCTAATCAGTGGGCTGCGTGTTCAGAAAATTTGGTATTTGGGACTGTGCGTTCTACTCTAAGCAGTGTGGGCTGTGTGTTCACCATCAACTTGGACTGTGTGTTCAGAAAATCAGAGTTTGGGACTGTGTGTTCTACTCGTAGTCAGTGTGCGCGTGTGTTCACCTTCAAATTCGGGCTGTGTGTTCGACAAATCAGTGTTTGAGCCGTGTGTTCGATTCTTAACTAATGTGTACCGTGCGTTCACAATCAATCAATGAGCCTAGTGTTCAGAAATTCAAGTGTTTAACTACATATTCAGGATGCAAGCAAAGTACTATGTCATAAGCTAAAACTGTGTGTTCAAGCATGGCAAAGCTACAAAGTGCACGAAAAATGCAGGAAATAAAGTAAAATACCTCTCGTGCTTCGTGAGAGAGGTGCTGCTCCGGCTCTCGCAGAAGTAAATCCCCGGGTGCCCGGTCATTGAACTCAGTGAAACGACGAAAAACGGCCCGCGGAAGCATATGTACCGGTGGGGCGTACCTCCCGGGAATAAAAGGGCGGACTCTCGGGGGGAGTGCCATGATATCAAAATCATCTCCGGCACCTGGAGGACCTCCACCATGAGGGTAGTCACCCGCCATTTCAAGAAATCTGCAAAAAGGAGCAAAAATGAGCAAAAATGAGCCAAAATTGGAAAAAGTCAACAAAAGTCAACTCTCGGGAAATGAAAAAGTCAACAAAAGTCAACTCCCGAGAAAATCTTCCAAATATTGAGACAAACTTACCTCAAGTGGTGAAAATGAGAAAAGAAGCTCCGAAATCAAAATTTAGTCGACTCAAAGTGCTTAAAACTGAAAGATTTCGCGAAAACAACTTGCGTGGGAGGCTGAAAAGCGCGTATAAAGTGCAGATCTGAAAGAAAAAATGGTTTGGGAGGCAAGGGGAGAAGTTTCCACGGCTGTGGGTGTGGTCTTGGATTGAATGGATGAGGATATATATAGAAAATGAGGCAAAAGACAAAATTGCCCCTGCTTTTGTGCAGGTGGCCGGCCGGCCACCTTTCCTAGCTGGCCGGCCATCTGCTTTTTGGAACATGGCCGGTGGCTTCCCCTAGGGCAACCACCTGGCCGGCCATGTCCCCCACCTCCCCCCCTAGCTCTCTGCAAATTTTGAGGAAGATTGGAGTTCCCGGGACCTGAAAAAGTTCAAGAAAAGTGCACCTCCGGTCGCAAAATTGCTCCGCCGGAACTTCAGCTGCAATTTCTGACATGTGTCTCATCATCACTCATCAAAATCAAGGTGTATCCTTTCTGAACATGTTGTAACCTCTCCGGGAGGTGAATCAGAGGCCGCGATCGAGTCGCCTTCACCGAAATGCGCGTTTTCTTACTCGTTATTTCGCAACAAACGGGCACCCTGATTCGTGCTCATTTTGCATTGTTTTGCATATAACTTGCATTCTCATGAGCATTTTGCATTGTTATGCATGATTTCTTGGTGTACCATACCTCTGTACTCGAGCATGCGTTGTCACGCACGTTCCTTTCTTGCGTTGTGTTGCATTCACTCGCCTACACTGCGTGTGTCAAACTTTCGGAACCACAGGAATCACATTGAATATATGTTGTTAGCATATTGTTCTTGTTGAATTTCTCTCTTTTGCAGGCACGATATTGTATGTACGGTTCATTTGAGGCTGGTGCGACCAGACGAATCGCGCAGGTATCGTATCTTCTCCGTGTGAGACGCGACGAGAATTGAATGATTCTCCGCATTCCTAACTGCATGAAATGTAGTTGTTGCTTTGCATTCTTGCTTAAAACTGTTGCATATTTGCGAATACTTGCTTCATTACAGCTTGCTGCATTTGCATGATCATTTGGCTCTGTGCATGTCTTTGCATTTTGCCCCCCTGCCTGTGGGCACGCCTGCGGGCACATATCTCTGTTCATCTTGTATGATTGTCTAAGTCTTCGGCCTTGTCAAAAATGGGTCGTCTCTGGGCTTTGACATTCACTCCCGTCACTTGTGACTTCCGAGTTCTGTCAAAGAGGGGCAACTGTAGACACCCCATTTTTGACCGACCTTAAGACTCAGACGTCACCGATTGAGCGCTCGGTGATGTTGCATATTGTGCTCGTTCAGAAGTCTCAGAGTCGTGGCCGTGCGCCCTGCCTCCGGACTTCCGAACTCTCTTCTGTGCCTTGCCTCGGTTTGCGAACCGGACTCGGTTTTCTTTGTTTTCTTTCCTGAGGGGAGGGAGAGGTCCCGTAGACCATCTCTCAGTGGCCGTGGGCTACATTTCGTGGCCGTAGGCCATTTTGCCCATTTCGGAGCCCGGTTCCCGGTTTTCGGAGCCGTCAGGCCGTGTGCCTCGGTTCGGGACCACCCAACCATCTCCGATTCCTCCGGTTTTTGGCATGCATCTCATTTACTCCCTTTCAAGGGACACTGGGGTCTTAGATACCCACTTCGTGGCCAAACCCACTTTCGGTGCTTAACGGCCTTTTCGGGACCCGAACTGCGTGTTTTGGTCCCCGAGCATTCGTTTTGCATCGGTTTTCGTTCATTTTTGGCAGGTACCTCTGTTTTATCACCAGGAAGATCACTGGAGGGTGGGAGGCCAGCAATTGTCTCAGCAAGCAGTTATGCTCCTCCGGGCCCCCGGCGCCCGTTTTTCTCACTTCCGGGCTAATGTTGAACACCCTAGGGCCATTTTCTTCAAGCCAAAACCACATATTTGTGTTGTACACACATGGGAGGACCCTAAAAACACATGGCCAGCCAGTAATTGTTATTGACCCTTTTGAACCCCTCTTTAAATTGGCCTATTCTCTCTCCTGTTTTAGAGTTGCCAAATTTGAACCACATGGTTGTGTTGAGGAGACCTGGGAGGACACCAATACCTGGTGGCCGGCCACTAAATCACCTTGACCTTTTTGACCCCTGGCCGGCCGGCCATAGGGGGTGGCCGGCCGGCCACCTGCAGCAAAAGTAATTGGCCGGCCATAATCCCCACACTGTGCACTTTACAGCTATGCACCTTTTTCTCCCAAAAGATCTGGATCCGGGGGGGATATTTTTAGAGGAAAGCTTGGAGGAAGTTTCCTCCCTTTTTTTCCTCCTCTTTTTTCCCCATATAGTTGCCTCCCAACTCAAGAAAAAGGGTTAGAAAATTGCTCTCAAGCTCAACAACACATATCCATCTCTATCTCTCTCATTTCTCTCAAGTTTGGTGCCATTTCTTCATCATCATCAAGCACCACTACCACCACTCCATTTCCAGCAGCAAGAGGGGCTTTCCAGCAGCTAGAAGGCATCCATTCTTCAAGCAAAAGGCAGCCAAGACTTGTCTACAAGGGTAAGCTTCCATTTCCCTCTTTTGTAGCCTTTTCTTGCTTCATTTCTTAAGCCTATTTTCTCACTGTTTTAGGCTCCGACCTTAACTGAAACTAGGTCCATTTTGAGCCATTCTTGATGTTTTTTCAAGGGTCAACCCTGTTTGAGCCCTCTATGGTGCACTTGTTTCAATATCATCTTGTATGTCAATATTTTGCATGCTTTTTCTAGCCTATGAGTGATCTTTTTTCGAGCATGATGTAAACTGTGAGTGGGCCTATTTTGAGCCCCTCTTCAACATTGAAGAAGGTCTCAACCCTGTTTGTCCTCTCTATCATGCACTTGCTTCACAATTCCTCCAATTTACCGTAAATTTGCATGATTTATTTGACCTACATGTAGTCTGTTTTGGAGCATGTCATGAACTGTGAGTAAGCTTATTTTGTGTCCCTCTACAACATTGTAGAAGGGATCAACCTTTTTGGGGGTCTCCATGTTGTGCTTGTCTTTATATCCTTCTTTGGCCCCTATTTTTGCATGCTTTTTTAGGCTTATCTAGCTTCTGTTTTCGGCCATCATCAGAACTGGAAAGAGTCATATTTTGACCTTCTTGACATATTTCATTAAGGGTCTTTTCTGGTTTGATGGATGTTTGGGGTACCTCATGTTATAGTCTTATGTATCCTCAATCTTGCATGGCATTTTTAGCAAGTTTGCATACTGATTTGAGGGTTGTCATAAACTTTAAGTGTGCATATTTTTGATCCCTCATCAGTGTTGTAGAAGGAATTTTTTCAGTTTGAGCATCGCATACATCACTTGTTTCAATACCCCCCTTTTGGCCCCATTTTTGCATGCCATTGTTGTCCTATCTATGCTTCCTATTTCGCCATGTTTTGTACTGTAAAAAATGTTATTTTGGCGCTGCCTTGCTACTGTTTTGCATGTCATGTACCAATTATGCATGTTTAGTATGGCTGTAGGCCATTTCGGGTGCTTAATATCGCATTTCGGGACCATTCCGTGCATTTGGTGTCATTTCCCCACCTTTCGGGACTGTTTTGCATCATTTGTGAGTGCTGAAGTTTCATTTGCATGTTTGCATATTATTTCCATGTCATTTCATGCCTTAGGGCCATCGCCTCGGTTTGCGTGCCCGTGTGCACGCATTTCGAGGCACTTCATTTTCATCCATCGGCCTCTTATGTGAGTGTGGCTGAGGCTCACTCATGTTAGTGTAAGTCCATTTTGCATTCTGTATGCCATTTTAATTTCATTGCATCGTGTATGCCATCGCCTCGGTTTGCGCGCCCGTGTGCACGCATTTCGAGGCACTTCACTTTTTATCCGACGGCCTCTTATATGAGTGTGGCTGAGGCTCACTCATGTTAGTGTAAGTCCATTTTGCATTCTGTATGCCATTTTAATCTCATTGCATCGTGTATGCCATCGCCTCGGTTTGCGCGCCCGTGTGCACGCATTTCGAGGCACTTCACTTTTTATCCGACGGCCTCTTATGTGAGTGTGGCTGAGGTCCACTCATGTTAGTGTAAGCCCAATTTGCATTGCGTATGCCATTTCATGCCTTAGGATCATTTCCTCGATTCGCGTGCCCGTGTGCACGCATTTCGAGGCACCTCATTTTCATAGCATTGTGCATGCTAGGATTGCATATTAGCTGCATATCATGCATATTGCATCGTGTTCGGGATAGGAGTTAGCCCGGGCACGGGAAACGAGGCACGTTTCGTACTTCGAGTGACGGAACGGGTCTCAATTCCCAAGTCACCGACGCTCCGGATTACCCATGATGGAGTTAGGTTTTGTCATAGCATTCATACACATTCATCCTATATTGAGTTATGCAATCCGATTCCTCGGCCATCATGCATCGATATGCGTGATTGGTGGCACGAGGATCGAGGCATGCATATATTTGTGAAATACATTGCTATGCCCCTTTCCTGCTCTCTGTTGCAGCAAAATAGAGAATCAGTAACTTTTCGGAGTCTGGCACGCATGCCGAGGAATATTGCAAACAGAGGTTAATTGGGGCATCCCAGTGGATTTCCGCGCAAAACAGCCCAAAACATGCATCACTTCATTATCCGGAGCGGAGTCGAGGCAGCCTCTGGCTTGCATGCCAGTTTACCGCTTTCTTCTTTAATTTGTTAATTAATTAGGAATCTGTATATTATTCGGACTGTATATTTCGGACTGTATTATTCTTTTATTTCGGACTGTATTATTTATTCGGACCCTCTGCGCGAGGGCATAATTGTAATAAGTATGGGTGAGTGTGATGTATGTCTTCCAACCCCACGTCTTTCTCCCTTTTATTTACTCGCTTATGATGGTTAGATATAGGGCATATTTCAATTAGCATACAGTATGACAGCATGTTTGCATCATTCATCTGTTTTGCACGCACCGGGCTCGACGCATCATACAAACTGCATTTGTATTTCAATTCCAAATTGAATACGTGTTAGTTGTAGCATTCCATATGCCATGTTTAGAATAGTCGAGCCTGCTATAGTTGCATGTTTGCATGTGTTGCATTAGGCATTCCTGTATAATTAGGATCATGCATGATTTCTAATCAGTTTCTGTTTTGGCTCGGAGTACTCGGTGAGTTTTATGCTTTAGCATCCTTGCATGCGTGTGAGTGTTGCCATGAATAGCATGCTTACCATGAGGCTATATGCTTATGTAATATAACTGCCTTGAATGCCTGTGGGTGGAGGCTGAGTTGATTGGATTGGATAATTCATCAAATGTTTGTTTTAAGCCCACTAGATAGTGGCAAAATCATGTTTTTCTAAGCCCACCTGAGGGTGGCAAATCCGCGTCTTAGCCTACTTGCGAGTAGCACCATCAAACCATTTTCAAACAAACAAACATGAAATGTTTTGTTCCAATTCAGGCGACTCAGTCTATACTTGTTTGCTGCGAGCATCACATAGTAACCTAGGCTAATAACCGGAATAAGAACATACAATGTTTTCAAAAATAGATATCATGATTAGTAGAGGCCGGTCTTTGACCGGGCGAGCGGGGGTGCTCACGAAGTGACCTTCCCCAATCGTACCCAAGTTCCCGAGCCGAGGCAACTTTGGTGATGACGGACACGTGGCCTTTGGCACCGAGTCAGGGTTTCCTAAATTTCCCAAAAATAAAATATTTAGGTGGCGACTCTGTATCTGGCAAAGCAGTCCATGTTTGGCACTTCTTTCAAAAATCTGTTTTTCAAAACGATTTGCCGGATTTGGACTCTTTGGTTCAAGATTAAGAACCGTGACACAAATCGAGTCCGAGCTGTAGCGAGGTCCCCCGCGGGCTTGTTACAACATGTAAATGATCAGAAACTTGACTCCCACCTTCTCATAAAAATAAAGACCTGAGGGTACACGAGAGCGACTCAAAGGCAAAAGACTCAACTAACGCAACAATGCAAGAAAAGACAAACAAAATAAAACTCACAACATATATTTACAAGACACAACTCAAAACAAAATAAGCATTTCTGAGACAAAAAAGGGGGTTTCCCTCCAAGTCCATCTGCAGAACTTCAAAAACAACTTCAAGTAGCTCACAAGAAGGTCCAGACCTTCCTTCAATTCAGCAATACACATCCACACCTAGAAGGATTGATTTCAAACTTTTAAACAGAGTCTCATAAACTAAGCCTCACAATTATGTTGTCCCCATACATCTTCTTGACCAAAACAATTACTGTTTCACACCATGCCCCTAATTCAGAAGGTCCTTCCTAAGTGCTTTCTACAATTCCCCTAGCTGAGACTGAGGTTCATCATTCCAATCACCAGTGTTGGCATCACTGCTTCATCAAACTTGAACTCGCCAAGATTGAGTAAACTTTCCATCTCTTCAAAGATTTTGTTCCTTTTGCTCAGATCGGAATCAGAAGATTCAGGAATGAACACAGTGGGTTTGGGCTCATTGGTGGGTATGATGTGATGACTAGGGTAATGGTTGGTTGGTGGCAAGCTGTGGATGGGTTTTATGTTATGGAATGACAATCTATTGTGGTCAAGGAGAGGGTTATTAACAGCTTTGAGATTTCAGGTGGGATGATGACCTTTTTGTCAATAATTTCATGGCGAAGGCAAAAGCAACGGTCAGTATGGTGACCGTACTGCTGATAGAATGTGCAATATTGGGTAGAGTCGTGTGCAGGTGGGAAAGGATTAGGGAGAGGTCAAGGATTGAGTGGTTTAAGATACCCTTTCTCCATCAATACCTTCAATGCACAGGTTAGGCTCTTATGGAGTTGGGTGAAGGTTCGTTTCAGAGAACAGGAAGCACTAGGTTTAGAAACATTGGCAAATGGGTTGGCGAGTGTTGGTCGGGTATTCATGGGCTTGGGACTAGAATTAGGATGGGTGTTTCGGGTAAAGCATCCATTTCCATTGTTTGCCCCCTGCTTCAAAATGCTCTCATCCTGAGCGACAAAAGTGTTATCCACTATCTTTGCAACAACTTCAAGAACTTGCTGCTTGTTCAACCCTTTGACCTTCAAAGTCTTAATAGCCCACTGAAGTTGTGCATAAGGATCAATACTTGTCTCGGCTTTGTTCTTGCCACTTGCTTTTGCTTGGCTAAAGGATTGGGTGGCTATATCGAAGCGAACCGCTTTTATTGTTAATCTATCATCACCTAGACTTGAGATAGTTTTAGGTTGGCCCTTTTCAACTGTAACTCGCCCCAAGATTGGGAAGCTTTTTGACGGGATTGAAACCCCAAATGTTAAATTTGCCACCGTTCCTTAAAGGTTTTCAATCATTCCCAACATCTCAGCAGTAGTGGGTTTACCTATTTGGCACCCTTGGCGTACCTGAACTGGATTGGCTGCATCCATCATGCAAAAATTAGTACTTTCTGGAATGAACACCTCAAGCTTGGGTAAATGGGCCGGAGTGATGTATATGCTGGGGTTGAAGGTAAATGGGAGTATATGGATGAGGTTAAGGTAGGCAAGAGATATTTGGTCATGGATGGGAAGTGGGTTGGTGGTAACATTGGGGTCTTGAGGTGGAGCTATTATCTGGTTGTCGATGAGATTCTAAACCTAATGACAAAGACAGTAGCAACGATCGGTGCCATGACCGCGTTGCTGATGGTACACGTTGTACTTGGTAGGGTTATGTCTGGCAGGGAGTGGGTCAGGCAGAGGTTGAGGGTTAAGGGCTTTGAGATACCCTCTTTCTATTAGGATTTTTAGTGCGCTGGTTAAGCTCATATAGAGGGGGGTGAAAGTTTTGCCTTGAGCTCAGGTTGGGCCGGCTGTTTGTTGGTTGGCATTAGCAAATGGGTTAGCAATTTTAGGAGTGGTGACAACAGTATTGATTTCAGTAGGTTTGGGAATAGTGCTACTGCCAGCATTGGTACTCTGTGAAAACACTCTTCTTGTTAGTTCGCTTGTTCTGGGAATAATCCATTTGTTAAATTCACTCTCAATCTGAACTCCTAATTCATGTAAAGTTTTGAAAGTGAATAGTGGAGCAACTATCAATTTTTGCAACATATCATGATCAAGGTTCTGTACCACTATTCGTATTTGGTCTCTCTCAGAAGGTCGATCTATCATTTGTGCTGCCTTTGCTCTCCACCTTGCGACAAATTCCACAAAAGACTCTGTAGGATTCTGGTGGGTTGCTTTAAGCTCTTGAATTGTCATTTCAATTTGGGTATTGTAAGAATACTAATCGACAAATGCCTCAGCCAATTCTTTCCAGTTCTGCTTCACTGTATCCTTCAACTTGGCGTACCAAGTGGCTACTATACCCGACAGGGTTCTTCCATACAGAGAGAGTTTCTGAGGCTTAGTCAGACCCATCGGTTTCAGAACGTCCAAGAAAAGATGGATATGTACCATAAATCTCCAAACCCGTCGAAACGGTCAATGTGTGGCATTTTGAATCTGTCTAGGAGTCTTACGGCAACCTTGGTGTACCCATCCTCAATGTTAGGAATGGAGTTAATTCCCTGTGCCTTTTTGAATTGCTTTTCAAGGTTAGCAATTTTTAATGAGACAGGGTGGAACTCAGTAATATCAAGGGGATAAAACCTCTCATTAGGCTACACCAGGGGTCTGAAAACTTGAGCTTGAGCTAACCCTTCTTGAGGATTCGGACTTTGCAAATCTTCAGCTGGCAGAGATGGATCAAAGCTCGGCTAGGGGCCCAGGACTAGAAGTGTAGTAGATGCCCCAGATAGGCGTTGCGTTTCAGCATTGGTCTCATCCTGCATAGCAATTCCCTAGTTTAATGCCATTATCATGGCCACAACTTCTTCCGGACTCTAAGCCATCATGGGTCTGCTGAGTTGGATGGGTGTATCCTAAAAACTTACTAACAAGGGTTTCGACCCGGTTATAGTTGATGTAGCTGAACTGGATTAGTCTAGACAAGTTTGATTAGATTGGGTGCTTTAGAATTGGTCTTTTGGCATTAGTTGGATCTTTTTTGAGCTGGCCTTTTGGGGGTCAGATGGACTGAACCCTTGCTGAATAGGTTATTTTTCTGGGATTGGATGGATTGTGATGGGTTAAGACATGTACTGCTCCTTCTCTGGCTCAGACAAACCTGGCATTAAGAAACGAATGCCTCTCATCAGATCAGGATACCGGGTATGCTAGTCAAAACAAAGAAAGATACAATTTTGGCCCTAGTTCTGGTTTTGTTGAAAATTCACCCATATCAAACACAAACCCCAGGATTTCGACCCAAATCTAATTCTAATATAATCCTCAAGTTTGAAAGGAATCACCTCAATATTAAGACTCTCCGAGGATTGCATCATACATTCCCAAAGAGTTCATATTTTGCACAAAGGCACTCAAAACACCCCTATGAGAGGTTAGGGTTACCCTGTCCTAGTTTCGTCAGGAACTAGGGTTCACTATTCAAACAAAGTAGTTTTCACGCAATCCTGCATTTCGGGTAAGTATCTTGTCCTAGTTTGGAACAGTCTCTACGGCTTTCCATATGCAACCAGGCCAAATGGTCAAAAGGGTACCTCAGCAAGACTACCTAATATGCCTATCGCACCTAACACCGAGACGTGAAAGGAGGATCAAACAGTACAACAGTAGTCCAGATCCAAGGGTTGTGTTCCCATCGTAGCAGAGCCCGCGATTGGTCAGCATTTTGGCAAGCTTTTAGGCAAGCCTCTGGCAAACCGTCCAGGAATAGCAGATGGCAAACACAGTGACTTAGGCACACCAATGCAAATGCAATGCAAAGAAACATATAAGCGTAGATAAAATATCATATCATGAAGTTCAAGTCAAGTTCTCTAAGTCTCCAACAGAGTGGCCAGCAACTGTAGCTCGGCTTTTTCGCCCTTTCGGGGGTTTGAAAGAAAGCCCTACAGTTCAGACTCCAGCGGTTCTGAATCTAATCTCACAAGTGCAATGTGAAATTGATAAACACCAAAGAGTCTAAATCCGACAAATCGTTTTGGAAAATCGATTTTAAATCAAAAATGCCAAAATTGGACTGCTTTTCCAAATACAGAGTCGCTACCTAAATATTTTATTTTGGGAAATTTAGGAAACCCATGACTCGTTCCGAAGGCCGCGTGTCTATCGTCACCAAAGTTGCCTCAGCTCGGGAACTTAAGTACGAGAGGGGAAGGTCATGAATACATTTGAGCACCCCCGCTCGCCCGATCAAAGATCGACCTCTACTAATCATGATACATTTTTTTATCAACATTATATGCTCCTATTCCAGTTTATTAGGCTAGCATTACTATGTGATGCGCACAAGCAAGTATAGACTAGTTTGCCCGAATTGGAGTAATTCAATTTCATGTTTATTTTTCGAAAAGGGTTTGATTTTGCCACTTCAAGTGGACTTAAAGTTTGCAAATTTGCCACTAGACATAGTGGGCTTAAACGTACATTCATTGAATCATTCCAATTCAAGTAACAAGCCTTCATCCACAGGCACTCAAACAGTTTAACAAGTAATCACTTAGCCTCATGGCAAGCATGCTAGACATGGCAATCACTCACACTCATGCAAGTATGCTAAAGCACTAAAAACTCACATAGTACTCCAAGTTAAGATAAAACAAAAGAGTTAGAAAAATATGCATGATTTCTAACTATACAAGATGGTTAATGCAACGCATGCAATAATGCAACTAAAACAGGCTCGGCTACTTAACATGTTATTTGCAACAATTTCATAGCATGCTTTTAAACACGTATTCAACGAGGTATTAAAAAGACAATGTAGTTAGAATGATGAACCGAGCCTCAGCACATGTAGGACAAATGGATGCTAACTTGCGATATGCTAATTGAAACGTGATGCTCCTAATCTAACCATCAAAAGTGGATAAATAAAAGGGAGCAAGACATGGGGTTGGAAAACATACACATTATTACATCATTTCGCTCTCACGAAGAAGAGTCCGAATGAATAAACTAAGCTAACTAGCTAACTAATTAAAGCTAAAGCTAATTAAACTAATTATTACAAAACAAATGAAATAAACTAGCTAGGCTACTTAACAAAGTATTACAACACTTGAATTAACTAACTAGTTAACTAACTAATTAAATAATTACAACACAAGTGTAATTAAACTAAGCAACTAACTACTCCGCCTCGGGAAATGAGGGATGTGCATACGCATGCTCAGATTCCACCCGAAAAGACCACTGTTTTGCTCCCGAATGCCTTTGTTTGCACAGTTGAACGTTTCCAGAACAACTTTGCTCCATTTTACTAACACCCTGTTGAAATTTGCATCAGTGGCCAGCCGGCCAAAGATGAAGGTTGCCGGCCACTAGCTGGCTATGGAGGTGGTTTGTCGGCCATGGAGAGTGGCCTGCCGGCCACTGATGCCTAGGTTCATCTTGCTGCAACAGAGGACAAATAGAGCATATATAGGATATTTTCAAGGATTGTCTACACAACTCACCCCTCCTTTTCATGAACAAATCCAAGGAGTGATGAACCTAAGCCACAAACCACCAATTCAAGAAATTTCATTGTATGATGGCTTGTGAACCCAAGAGTGCAAGTTCAATAAATGCAAGAAAAAAAACACAAACCTCCTCCATTTCATGAAAGATCAAGGGAAGCGGTTGACCTTGAAGACTTGGATCATTTCATCACTAGTAAGTATGAAATGGCCCAAGTTCCATGTGTTCAATTACCGTCCGTTGAACACACCAAGACACAATCAAATTCTTATCTTTGCACAATTTTAGTTTCAACTTTTAGTTACTCATTTTAACTTACCAACCATTCTTTAACCAATTAAGTCCATTGGTGAGTTGAGTCCTCTAAAAGGGAAAGAAGTGTCAAACAAGGGGTAGTTTAAGGCAGGAGAGAGGTGTCATGCCATTGATAATGAACCCCCAAAATACAATTAAACCATTAAGCATGGACCTCAATCTCAAGCTTAAACAATCCCAAGGTTGAAACAACCCTCAAAGCAAACAAAGAGAGAAGAAATGAGGGAGGTTGCAGAGATTATGCTTGCTGAAATTAAGTGCGAAAAACACTAAAATAATGCAATCAACTGAAACAAGTGGTTTCTAAAGGCCTAAAATACCAAGCTTGTGAGGACTATTACATTACAAGCATGCAAAACAAAACTCAAACACAACAAACACTTAAAAATAGTCTTAAACAGGTCTGAAATTGCCCTAAAATATGCTGGAATTAAGCTAACAGAGCATTCTCCAATCTTGAGGGATATCACCAGAGCATCGTTGTGTGGATGCTGCACCATGTGTAGGTCGGTTTTAGTAAAGGACACCATTGGTCTCTGATACTCGTCTGTCCTAGGCCTCTTTTGCTGGACCTGATACACATGCTGTAAGTGCTTTAACCTCTAAGTCTCCCCACATACCTTGTTTTCATTGATGTTCGAGTGAATCACATTAATCACTCAAGGTCTGTCTGCTTGCGGTTGTGGTACTGGTGGAGGTGGTGCTGAAGTGTTTGGGGCAGCCTTGCTTGTTCTTCTCTTATTTTGGCCTAATCTACTAGGTCCCATAAGTGACCTTGTCTTACCAGATCTTCCAAATGTGCTTTTGGGGCTCTACAACCTTGTGTCAGGTGCCCATCTTTATTGTGGTAGGTACAGTGCTTTCCCAGGCTTTTTCCCATGAATTCGCCAGGAATCTTTTTTGGCGCTCTATAATATGGCTGGTTCCTGATTCTTTCTAGAACTTTATAAACCAGAATCCAAAATATGGTGGTGACTGCCTGTGCAACCCTTAGTGTCCGTCTTGTGTGTATATATCGTATTACCTCGCCTCGCTCGACGAGCCGTTCCTCTTCTCCTGTTTCGACGCCTTCATCCCTAGTGTGTCTTTTCAACTCTCGTATATTCTTAAAGCTAGCTATGAGTTCCTCCATACTTTTTGGCAGCGTCTTTGCCAGTGACTTTCGAAGCAGGCAATCATCGTTCAGGTCGTTCTTAAAAGATTTGCCCACTTTTGGTTGCACCCTGGTATTCGGTTAAAAACCTCATAATACCTTTTGGCATAAGCCCTGAGGCTTTCATCCTCGTCAATTCTCAGAGCCATCAGGGAGTCCACCCTCAACGGCTGCAGTTTGTTTGTAACAAACCTAGCCACAAACATCTCAGCCATGCCCTCTTAACTTTTCACAGTTTCTTTCGGCAACTTGTGAAACCAATATGATGCGATTTCCCCAAAGGATGAGGGGAACAGCTTGCAGAGCAACGGTTCATTCCCGGTATATAGTGCCATTGAGTTCAAATATAAGCTGACGTGGAAGTTTGGATCAGACTTACCGTCATATATCTGGAACCTCAGCATGTGAAACCTTTTTGGGGTCTCAAACTTATCTAACTCTACTGACAACGGCATTCTCGGCTTGACTGGGGATGTGACCTCGGCATCTTGTCGCTTCCTCTAGAGGTAGTCCCTCAAATCCTCCTTAGTCCAGCTAGGAGCTCGGCTGTCAATGGATTTCAACCTTTTTGGTGCACTGCTCTCGATGTCGTTATGAGTTCTCTTGGACCTCCTTTCATTCATCGTGTCAAAACAAAGCTCCTTTCTTTGAACATGCCGATGTTCCTTGACATAAGTTTCCTTGGCATAAGGTGTCTTCTGAGACTCTCCTCTCATCGATTCTCCTCGCCCGACCTCCCGTGAAGGCCGATGCGAATGCTCGTTTACCCTGTCATGCTGAGGGACTATAGGGATTGCTTTCTGTCCCCCATTTCTAGACATCCTTCTTGGCCGCTGGAATCGGCGTGTCCTCCAATGGAAACGGCGACTGCATGACATTGTTTTGCATTATGAAGTTGACAACCGATTGTAGGTCTGCCAACTTGTTTGACATTCCCTTCATCTCACTGTCCCTCCTCAAGCATCTATCTTTCCATACCTGGAGGTCGCTTTCATTGTAATACCTGCCTTGACATGCTTTCTTCGGTGTGTCTTCCTCTTGGCCGATGTCTTTTTCCTCGGGATTCTTATCCCGAGATTCTTCATTACAGTTGTCCTCCTCAACGTTAGGATCGGTGTTTTTACCACTCCCACTAGGGATGTCGCCCCCAATCTTTTCTTTTTGCCTGTCGTTGGCCATCTGTTCTTCTTACAGTTCCCACAAACGGTGCCAAATTGTGGGTGTTGATTTCCAACCACACTGCCAAACAGGAACTCAGTAGGAGAGCATAAGCAGAATAGATCTCGCCCAAACAACCTATCACAGAAAGATAAGACTCCGGCGGTGGTTCGTCCACCCGGGGGCACTCCGATGATCAAGTCAGTACTCGATTATCTTTCAAATATAGCAAATAGTGCTTCACTCACTAGCCAGAATACAAAAAGAGTACCTCAGACCCACGAGGGTGCCTTATTTTTATAACTTGCACTAACCTGATCCCTATAGAAGCCTAGATTCAATGGATTTTGGCTCAATGCTCATCTTAGACTCCCAGCTAGATAGAGATAAACTCCCTAAGAGCTCTATCTTTATCCAGACTGAGGTCCTCCCCCATTCTAGGACTCTTGTTCCTTATCCGCCCATCTCGGATTCCGATATCTTCGCAGATAACCCCGGCCTAGTCGAGATCACCTCGGCGTCATGACCAAGACACGTGGCACCTCGGTTGACACTTCAGTGTCACCTTGGCCATGTGTTGTCATTCACAAAATATGTCCCCACAGAAAGTAGCTAAAATATTTGATGTAAACCACATACAGGTAAACTGAGCAAATGTCCACAAGTTTAGCTTCCTCAAGAATAACCGACAATTATTGCAATCGCCAAATATACTTCTCAAGTTATGTGCCATTCATAAATAAATGGAGATATTTGGTCTCCACATTGCTCATGTCTTGTATCATTCTTTTCATAAATTTTGCCAAATATAGTGCATAAGTCTCATCTAACACTTGGAAGACAATACAAGGAGATTGATGCTCCATTATTAAAACAAAAATGATATTAAAGGCAAAATTGATGAAATAATGTTATTTTTATAATTATAAACTAAATTGATAGATTAATTTTTATTAAATAATATAAATAAGATACATCATTATGTGTATTTTTTTTTTTTTTAAATTTTGTTTATACTTTCTTTATAATCCTACTTCATCCAAATTGTCATATTTTATGGCCATCCTCAAAAGTCCTAGTCGGTCTTTCATTAGCTTGAGTTATGACATAAATTTTTAGCTTATCACAATATGGATTCTTTAGCTTATCACAATTTTTAGCTTATGAGACCAAACCCTTACAAACATCACACTTTTGTAAGTTTGCTTCTAGTAAACCATATTTGCTCCTAAGGAACATTGTACAACTTCACTCACAGTGGAACAAGCATTTAAGCTTTGGTTGTTTACTATAATTCGTAACCTTTGATGATAGCTTGGTTGTTTCTTCTACTTACGATGGTTGTGTTTGGTGAATTTTCTCATTCTTTTTTACCTCTCCTTGTTTACATTGTACTTGTATAGTCCAAATAGTTAGTTGTTTCACCCTAACTTTTGAATACAATCCTTAAACCATGTGTTTCCAAATTTTAATCTATGTTGCAAATAAGTGAAAACTAAAACTTTTGTCAGAAAAGATGTACAAGAGTTGGATGATGATAAAAGATACGCAATTCCATTGTTGAGTATTTTTATTTATTTGTTGTCCATTCCTATGTTAATGTTTGCTTGACTTGTAGGGTTTAAAAGATGAACAAGAGTTGGATGATGATAAAATAGGTTGAAAAGTAAAGAGTACTAATAAGGTGTTAAGTCATTTATTGACTTTGCTACGAAGGATTTAGGCTCACATGATGACATTTGTTGTCCGTGTGTCGATCGCTTAAATGACACAAAATATAGTCGACAAGTGGTATGGCTGCACTTGATTCGAAAAGGAATCATGTGTTCTTATAGAACTTGGGTGCACCACGGGGAACATGTTCCATTGTGTCATGATTAGCCTAGTGTGTCAAAAGATGATGGTGAAAGATATGGAGTTGCAATTTTTGACATTGACGACAATTTGGGCGAGTTGCCTACTATGCTGGAAGAGATTTACATGAGTGGCTTCATGAATGATCATATCGACGAACAACCTAATAGCTCAGAGAGAGAAAATTTAGTGAAGTTCATTAGGTTGTTTGATGATGCTCGACGCAAAGTGTACCCAGAGTGTGAAAAGTTTTCTGTGTTGTCCTTCATTATTAAGATGCTTCATGTTAAGGTGTATAATAATAGAGTACAAATCTTTCGATATGGTTATGCAAATTTTCAAAGACATTCTCCCAAAGTGTGATGAAACTGTTCCATGGACCCTTTATGAAGCGAAAAAGTTCTTACGTGAATTGAGTTTGGGATACGAGGCCATTCATGCATGCAAGAATGATTGTATTTGTTTTGGAAGGACAACGCAAAACTGGAGAATTGCCTTACATGTAAGGAGTCTAGATACAAGTTCAACAATCAGAGTGGTAAAAAGATTTCTCACAAAATATTGAGGTACTTTCCTTTGACATCGAGGTTGAAAAGATATGGAGTTGCAATTTTTGACATTGATGACAATTTGGGCGAGTTGCCTACTATGCTGGAAGAGATTTACATGAGTGGCTTCATGAATGATCATATCGACGAACAACCTAATAGCTCAGAGAGAGAAAATTTAGTGAAGTTCATTAGGTTGTTTGATGATGCTCGACGCAAAGTGTACCCAGAGTGTGAAAAGTTTTTTGTGTTGTCCTTCATTATTAAGATGCTTCATGTTAAGGTGTATAATAAATAGAGTAACAAATCTTTCGATATGGTTATGCAAATTTTCAAAGACATTCTCCCAAAGTGTGATGAAACTGTTCCATGGACCCTTTATGAAGCGAAAAAGTTCTTACGTGAATTGAGTTTGGGATACGAGGCCATTCATGCATGCAAGAATGATTGTATTTGTTTTGGAAGGACAACGCAAAACTGGAGAATTGCCTTACATGTAAGGAGTCTAGATACAAGTTCAACAATCAGAGTGGTAAAAAGATTTCTCACAAAATATTGAGGTACTTTCCTTTGACATCGAGGTTGAAAAGATTGTACATGTTGAAAAAAAACCACCGCAGATATGAGATGGCATAAAAAGAAGCGTGTGGATGATGGAATGTTAAGGCATCCAGTCGATGGTCAAGCATGGAAGGACTTTGATATGCAGCATTCTACGTTTTCTGTGGAACCCCAGCATGTAAGGTTAGGGCTTGCCATAGATGGTTTCAATCCGTTTAGAAATATAAGCATATCGTACAACATATGACCCGTACTCTCAATGCCTTATAATCTTCCCCTGTGGAAGTGTATGAAAGAGCCATTTCTGATGATGTCAATGCTTATTCCCGGTCCATCCGCCCCTGGAAGAGACATCGATGTTTACTTGCAACCATTAGTGAAGGAGTTAATGAATTTGTGGGAGCACAGTGTGCAAACATATGATGCCTCAAACGGTCAAATATTTAAAATGCATGCAGCAGTCATGTGGACCGTCAATGACTTCCCCGCATATGGTACCATGTCTGATTGGACTACAAAAGATTACTTGGCTTACCCTAATTGTAACATGGATGCATCATCTCAGTGTCTGCGAAGTAAGATAGGGTATATGGGTGCCCACCGCCACTTGCCCGAGAACTATATTTGGCGAAGAAGTAAGCTCTTCAATGGTCAAAATGAGCATCGGTCCAAACCTGTGGAGTTATCGGGAGAACAAATATTGCAGCAAATTGATTCGGGGACATACAGGCCGTATGGTAAGCAGCCTAACAATCGAAAAAGACAACGAAATGAAAATTCACCTTCCAATTGGACAAAAAGAAGCATTATGTTCGACCTATCCTATTGGAAAATGCTGAAGCTTTGACACAACTTTGATGTCATGCACATAGAGAAGAATATATGTGACAATCTAGTTGGGACACTACTGAGCATTGATGGCAAGAACAAGGACACGGATAAAGCACGCTTAGATCTAAAAGATATACAGATACGAAAGGAGTTACACTTGAAGAGGTGTTGTAACAACCCGAAAATTTAAGGTTTCCTTTAAATTTTATTATAAATGAGAAAAATCCTAAATGTTTAATTAAATATTCTGTAAGAGTAAAGTAAATTATTAAATGTTATAACTATATGAGAAGTGTAATTAAATTAGGAATTATATATTAAAAAAAAAAGGAAAAGAAGAGGTATATAATTAGTTTAAGAATTGGGGCAAAGTAGAAATCAACTTAAAGTGAAGCATTTTAGATAAGTTAAAAGATAAGTATGAATTGATGACTTAATGGCTAATGAATAGAGATTAGATGCGTGGCAGCCGCGTGGCTTGGTGCCCACGGCTACCTTTCTATATAAGGGGGAATGTGCTCAGAAGGTGCTGAAGATCAAGAAAGGAAAACAAAACTAAGAAAGGGGAAGAAAATATTGGAAGTAAAGAATGTCCTTGATAGTGGAAAGAAAGAGTGGGCTATTAAAGTTAAGGTGAGTTATATTATACCTTGAGTCACCATAATATATTTTACGTATGTTTTGACTTATCGTATTTATCTTATACAAGTTATATTTTATAAATTATATTAATATTTCAATTACGTAGATTAATTTTTGAACTCTATTTGTCAAAATGAAACCCATGGATATGTTTGTTTATATTTTAAAGAATATTTGACAATGACCTTATAAACAATTATGTTTTGTAAGTACCACCACGGGAGTCCCACGCCTTGGGGGACTTAAATAACCATTGGTCTTTGTTTGGTCACTTTGCGACCCTCTGTCTGTCATAGATCCATTGACCCTCTGATTTCTGGTGTGGAGCAAAGTGCTGTATGGAACTAAGTACTACACTGTTATGGGAGCCACCTTTAGAGTTTGTATGAGCCACCTCTTGAGTCCATGCATCTGTTCTGTTCTGTTCTGTACCGTAGTTATGGTTATTTATTTACATAATCTCTGTTTTGCTACTTAATGATTATTTGTTCAGACTAAGTGATCTTAAATATTTTAGTTACATAACTATCCATGGTTATTTTGTGTCCATTATACTCTTGGCATAATATTTTTCACTCTGCTATGTGCTTAAGCTGTTTACCAATTTTCAAGAAACAGTGCAATTCAGAAATAGCTTTTGGAAAGTCTTAGACACGGGGCTGCGGAATAGACACAAACAACATTTTTATGATATTTTTATATGTAAATATCAGCCTTTTGGGTCAATAAATTTTGTAATAAAAATAGAAACTCTGATGATTATTTTGGTAGCCTCACATAAATATTATTTCTGCTCGCGTTTATTAATTTGTTCAAGAATTGGCCGGAGGTAACTTTAGTTACTGACCATCACGATACTTAACCCTTGGGTACGGGGAGCGGGTCGTGACAGGCGTTCCAATGGCTCATTTGAAGAAGCCTCTGGCATCGTACACATTGTCCCCGGTAAAGCGACAAGGTTTTTGTGATTTCTTGAAATCGATTAAGTACCCTGATGGCTAAGCAGCAAATATATCCAACTATGTCACCGTTCATGGTGGAAAATTAGCTGGCCTCAAAACTCATGATTGTCATGTCCTTCTATAACGACTTCTTCCAATTGGGATGCGTGGATACCTTTCCAAGGAGATTGGGACCACACTTTTTGAGTTAGGAAATTTTTTCAAACAGTTGTGCTCAAAGACATTGAGGGTGACTGATTTGGAAAAAATGGAAGAACAAATCATACTTATACTTTGTAAGCTTGAGAAGATTTTTCCTCCTGCATTTTTTGATGTCATGGTCCACTTGGCAATTCATTTGCCTCACAAGGCTATGTTTGGAAGGCTTGTGCAATATCGATGGATGTATCCCATTGAGAGGTAATACCACGAGTTCCCGAACATCCCTATTTACATATAGTAGATAATGTAAACATTAACATTCAAATCATATTGCCATGTAGGATGCTCAGACTTCTGAAAGGTTTGTTTGCAATAAAGCTCGGCCAAAAGGTTCCATTGCAGAGGCTTATATTTCAAAAGATTGTACGACGTTTTATTCAATGTATTTAGACGGCGTTGAAACGGTGTTTAATCGGGAAGAAAGGGACTATGACGGGGGTGACAATGGCCCGGGGTTGGCGGTTTTCACTCAAAATATTCGTCTGTTTGGTCTACTAACAAGGGAAACTGATGTGTTTGTAGCCGACCGGGCTTATTGGTTTGTCCTACACAACAACTTAGAAGTGAAAGAATATCTAGAGTACGACTCGAACCTGTGACGTACTATATGTGACCTATATGTTTTTTTTTTTTAGTAATCATTCTTCAAATTACTTATGAATTACATTGTCCTACGTAGGGAACACAAGATGTTGTTGTAACAACAACATGGAAATGCATGCGACACTGCCAAGATACAATGCAAAGAATTTCCTAAATGGTTCAAAGATCGCGTATGCTAAAATTCCTTATAGTGTAGTTTACACATGAAGTTAAGTTATGTAAAAAACAACATGACCATTTTATTTTATTATGTAGATGAACCAATTGCGGCACAAAAAGTCACCCGAAGCAACCGATGAGATGTGGTCACTGGCAAATGGTTCTAACAGCTTAGTGAACACACATTCGGGATGCATTTGTAATGGCATCCGATTCCATGCTCGTGACCGAGACAACCGTCGTAAAACTCAAAATAGTGGATTGGTAGTGGAAGGGGACCATAAATGCCAATTCATAAAGTTCTACGGCTACATTTGCAAAGTTTGGGAAATGACATATTTGTTTAGACACTGTGTTGTTTTATTTCAATGTGAATGGTATAACACCGGTAGTAGCAGAACTTTGCGTGTCGAACCACATTTCACTACTATTGATGTAAGAAGTCGATGATATAAAGATGACCCGTTTATGTTACCAAGTCAAGTGCAACAAGTTTTCTACGTGCATGATACGAAGTTAGGTGCCAATTGGAGAGTGGTAGAAAAGTTTCAACATCGACGAATTTGGAATGTGCCTAAGGTGGATGTGCCACAACCTGATGATGTGTTCCAACAAGATGAAAGCACTGATGTTGTACCAACTAAGCTTATGGATGACGATATGGTTTTGCGTCGAGATGATATTGACGCTGAAATTATTCCAATGGAAGCTTTGCAGTTTGATAATTGTGTACAACCCAAGGTTGGTATGGATGATGACTTCATCTGTGATGATGAAGATGGATCGACAATGGAGGGTGACAATGAAGAAGAAGATGAGCTTGACAGTGATTTAGATATAGATATAGACATAGAGTGTTGATGTATGGGTTCTAAATTTGGATGTGTGATAGAGTCTTGATGCATGAGTTCTAAATATGGATGTGTGTTCTTGGTAGTTGTTGTTTTTTCTTTTTGTCCTTTTGTTGATGTAATGGGGAAAAGTATGAAGGAGATTGTTGTTCTTTATGTGTTATGTAATTAGATGAGAGTTTTGTCCTTTTGTTTATGTTGTTCTTCATGTCATCATGCTGAGCTATATTGTAAAATTTTTCACAATGTTGAACCTCTTAAATTGATGAACCTCCTCATTTGACATTTATGCTTAACATTGGTTTATGTACAACACTTTTATTTGACAATCATTATCAATTATTTTCCTATTGTTGTCTTGTTGTAATTTTGTGAATACTTTAGTTTCTGTAAACCATCCATATTGGTCCTAATATCGATGATGCATGTGATGTTTTTACTTAATATATCATGTTTGCAACTATTTTGTAACTACCAGCATGGTTCCTGGGATGAAGACAGGACGACGTAAGAAAATAGCAACTGACCCCATAGCATCACCCTTAGGAACATCTGCACATGTCATCGTCACCCCCACAGACTTTATCCGATGAGACACAACCGCCGTATGACACACAAACATTTGTGGAAGAGACACAGGCGCATGGCGTAGGTAAGATCGTTGTACTTTTTTGTTGCATCTTCAGGGTTGAGTGACTGAGGACTACAATGTTTATTCTTTTTCTTGGTAGTTTTGTAAGTGTGTTTCGGCCCCTAAAGATTAATTTATTGAACTTAAGCAAATGATTTTTCTTCACCTAGAAAGAAAGTTTCTTGCATATATAAAAAAATTATAATCCCCAAGAAAATATGCTGATAAAATTTAAAATTTAATATTAATTATTGTCGATTATACGTGTGGGACACTATTTACAATTTGAAGGCCTTACATGTGTTGTCCCTTCTTGACCAGGGAAAAGTACGTCAACTTGTGTACGCGGTCCTACACTTAGAAAAGGAGTGCAAAAAAGGGAAGAAATTACATGTTTATGTCAATCGCATGTTGAATGCACTCACTGGAGGGAATGCCACCCCTATAACAAATGAGTTGGGATTACAGATAAGGCAGTTGTGCCCTCTCAAGGAAGTGAAGTCATGGAAGAAAATTGATCAGAGTATCAAAGATGCTGTTGTACAAGCTGTGCTAGTAATTTTTGACCTTAAACTAAATGTCTTCATTATGTAAAGTTACAATTGCTACATTTAATTTGTGTAATACGTCACACATTTATGCTTGCAGGACAAGTTTAAATTGGTGAGGATTTTCATACTGATCAACAAGCTCAAGAGATCGTTGATACAAAGACATATCTCTTCTACAAGGATTGGAGGTACACCCTGAAGCAACACTTCGAAAAACTTGTAGAAGAGGGTGTTGATGACCCATATAGTCATACGCCTATAGGAGTTTGCTTGGATGATTGGAAACATATGATTGATGTGGCTTGGAAGGATGCATCTCATTTGGTAACAAACAAATATAAATGACTTTATTGCTTTATTTGTGTATTATGCATTGATATATACTAATTCTTGAATAATTCCTCTTTTTTAGACACGCTCTAAAGCTGGAAAAGCAAACAGGAGTTTGCTACCATACAATCACAGTAGTGGATCTCACTCCTTTCCAATGGCAATGTCGCTCATGGTGAGCTAGATGCATTTGGAACATATTTCTCATCACTCATATATGTAACCTAAAGTCATGGTTACTATTGTGACAAATTAATTTTGTTATTTGAAAGTAACAGGTAGATGAAAATAGGGAGTTGGATTTTTTGAAATTTTATTCCAAATCACACAAATCGAAGAAAACAAATGAATGGATTAATCTCAAATGTGGTGAGCTACATGTAAGGAGTAAACTTTTTTTCTAATTGTATTTAATATTAATTCCTATCTTAGCACAAAATTGCATGTCATTCTTTGTGCCTTTGTTGAATAGTCTACCTTTTTTGGTAATGACAGGATGCGGTAGTGAATCTACAAGCGACAGCAATGGATGCGGGGATCCCATTGACACAGGAGGAACTCTCGCGGCAAGTGCTTGGACAGAGAAAGAATTACTTGCGTGGATTTGGGATTGGCCCACGACCCTATTCGCCATTCGATAGTGCGGCACGATCTCGTGACAAACAAATGGAGGCAGTGAGATCTGAGATGGAGGTTCTTCATGAAGATTTGATGAAGGAGAAAGAAGAGCGTCAGAGAGATCGTGAAGAGATGATGAGGAGAGAGAGGAGTTGATGAAAGAAATAAAAAAAGGAAAAAAAAGCAAGGGAGGTGCAACAAGAATAACTTAATCATCTGAACTCTGTGGTTTTACGACTCTCAACACTGTTGGAGGGTTCAAACGGTCATCGTCGTATTTGGTAAGAAGAATTTTATTCATATCATACTAAAACTTATACAAAAATACTTTACATATTGACATTATTGTTTTGGACCACTTTCTGATAAGAAATCATTTAGCTATCTATTTATGTGGTGTTCTTCCTCTATAGCTTTCATTACCAACTAGGAGCTCCCTTAAGTTGGAGAATGAAAATTTTCTTTCAGAAATTTTGAATCAGATTCCACATGCATTAACTTCTCATTTGGCACTCAATCAGCCCACTAGAAATGTTTATGGCTTTACCATAGTTATTACCGTTAGTCATTCTATATGAAAGGCAGTGTTGTAAAAAATAGCCCATGTAATATATGTGGATGTTAGATTTACATATTCACTAAAGAATACTATCTCTTTATTGTTATTACTTAAGTGTAATCCAAAGTTGACTTCATGATTTTTCTTCCACTGTGAGCAGATTTCTGGCAAATATAGTTATCAAATACTCCATTTTTGGGCTGTCTATCACAAGATCATAGCTTTAAAATTGAGTATCTACTTTCTTTTTGTTTGTTTGTTTGTTTGTTTGTTATTATTAAATGGTGGTTTTGCATGAATATAATATGTTGAATTAAGCATGAGGACAAACTAAGATCATGCAATTGAAGAATTAAAATATGTGTACTCAGTATCTTCAAGGAGCAGAAGCGTGCTTTTAATTTGAGAAACCTGGTTAAAACGCCCTAAACTTAGTCGAAAAAGGACTTTCCAGGGGCGAAAATTCAAAACAGCCCTTGAACCACCGTGTGGCTCTCACGGACAATTTTCCCTTGACAAATAGGGCTTGTGACAACTAACGGAATGTCATTCGGACCCATAGGTTGGGAGTTAGAGTCGAATACGACGTAAACTTAATCGAAAAAGAGCTTTCCAGGGGGAGAAAATTCAAAACAGCCCCCAAACCATCGTGTGGCTCTCATGGATAGCTTCCCCTTGACAAATAGGAATTGTGACAACTGACGGAATGTAATCTGGACCTGTAGGTTGGGAGTTAGAGCCGAATACGCCTTAAACTTAGTCGAAAAAGAGCTTTCCGGGGTGAAAATTCAAAACAGCCCCCGAACCACCATGTGGCTCTCAGGGACAGCTTCCCCTTAATGAATAAGACTTGTGACAACTGACGGAATGTCATTCGGACCCGTATGTTGGGAGTTAGAGCCGAATACGCCTTAAACTTACTCGAAAAAGGGCGTTCCGGGGTCAAAAATTCAAAACAGCCCCCGAACTACGGTGTGGCTCTCACGAATAGCTTTCTCATGACAAATAGAACTTGTGACAACTGACGGAATGTAATCCGGACCCGTAGGTTGGGAGTTAGAGCCGAATATGTCTTAAACTTACTAGAAAAAGGGCGTTTCGATGGTGAAAATTCAAAACAGCCCCTGAACCACCATATGGCTCTCATGGATAGTTTCTCCTTGACAAATAGGACTTGTGACAACTGACGGAATATCATTCGGACCCGTAGGTTGGGAGCTAGAGCCTAATATGCCCTAAACTTAGTCCAAAAAGAGCTTTTCAGGGACGGAAATTCAAAACAGCCCCCTAACAACTGTGTGGCTCTCACGGACAGCTTCTCCTAGACAAATAGGACTTGTGACAACTGACAGAATGTCATTCGGACTTGTAGGTTGGGAGTTAGAGCCGAATACGCCTTAAACTTACTTGAAAAAGGCCGTTTCGGGGGTGAAAATTCAAAACGGCCCCCGAACCACTGTGTGGCTCTCACGTACAGTGTCCCTTTGACAATTATGACTTGTGATAACTGATGGAATGTAATTAGGACTCGTAAGCTTGGAGTTTGAGCTGAAAACGCCTTACACTTAGTCGAAAAACTCGTAACACTTAGTTTAAAAAGCGACAACTTTATGAAAATAATATCCACATATTTTAATAATTGCCTTTATATATTTATAGGATGAAGAAATTACATATTAGATTGTTTGTGCTATTGGTTGGAATAAATATTGCATGATACATATATATGTTTTTATTTCCAAGAAGACATTTCTCGATTGTTCTACCTTAATTGCATGTTAGAACATGTTCCCTATGACTGACTGAATTGATATTTTGTAACCAATTCTAATGTCTTTTTTTTTTTTTTGTAGATGGCTTTGTTGCGTGGACTTGTGGATAATTCATTTTGGTGTATGGAAAAGAAATTTCACTTTTGTATAGAACTAATATAATACTTTAGTCGTCCTCAACTTTTGTGTAGTTCACTATTACTGATACATAAAATTTTTGGCAATTAACAAATAATGGCTGTCGTGGTACATACATCACCTTCTGTCGTGGTACATATATGACCTTTTGTCATGGTCTATACAAAAACTTTTGTCGTGCTACATATATCACCTTTTGTCGTGGTACAAATTACGCTGGTGATTTGTATCATGCCAATGGTAATTTCACTTGGCAGTAAATGTATTTTTTTGTATACGAAGGGTTTAGATTTTTGTATAATTCTATATTTTGTATGGAATTATTATTTTGGACAATAGTTGGTTTGTATGGACTTTGACATTTAAGGTTATTTATTTTTTGTATATGGATACAAATTGTGGAATGATTGATAGTATATGTATCATTTTGTTTATATGTGTTACAGGTTGCATGGAATATAGACAGGTTGTGGAGAAATTATAATTTTGCGATAAAACATAATATCATATTTTTGGTGACTAAACAATTAGTCGCTAAAAAGAAATTGGGAAAATAGTTTGGGCAGCTAAAAGTTTTGTAGCAAAAAAAAAAAAAAGAGATATTTGCGACTAAAAGTTTTGTAGCCAAAAGAAAAGCAAAGATTTGGCGACTAAAAGTTTTGTAACCAAAAGAAAATCAAACATTTGGCAGCTAAAATATTTCGTAGCTAAAAACAAAAATTAAATAATAAAAACACTTTTGCTGACTAAAAATTTAGTAAAAAAAAATGTGAGACTTTAGGCGACCAAATATTTAGTAGCCAAAATAAGAACTCTTTGCCGACTAAAATTTTAGTAGCAAAAAATGTGAGATTTTAGGCGACCAAATATTTAGTAGCCAAAACAAGAAGTCTTTGCCGACTAAAATTTTAGTAGCAAAAAATGTGGGACTTTAGGCAACCAAATATTTAGTAGCCAAAACAAGAAGTCTTTGCCGACTAAAATTTTAGTAGCTAAAAATGTGGAACTTTAGGTGACTAAAAGTTTGGTCGCCGAAAATGTACTAATTTAATTTTATGTCCAACCTTTTGGCGACTAAAAATTTAGTCGGAAATTGAATACATTTGGCAACTAAAATAATTTTAGTCGCTAATTACCTTTACCACAATTCTTCGACGATACTTCTGCGACCAAATAATTTAGTCGCTGAAACCCTTTGGCGACTAAAAATTAACTTTTGGTGACTAAAAATTTAGTCGCCAAAAGTGAAAATTCTTGTAGTGCACTAAGGAGTTTTTAATTTTTTTTTGAGTAAAAGATTAGAGTGTCACATCATACTTGCCACATTGTCATATTTGAGAAAAATACATTAAGAAATTATTAATTTTTTTAAAGTGTTACATCATATCTGTCACGTTGGAGTGTCACATTAATACCTGTCACATTGGAGTGTTACAGCATATCTGCCAGATTGATAAAAGAGTATATTCGTCCACCAAAATATTACTAAAATAAAAAATAAGACTACAACGGAAAGAACTCTCCACTACTGGTACTTAACAGATCAATAGAAAAATTTGGGACTAATTAGAGTAGTTATTTGTATGATGATACTATTAAATATCTAATGATTATATTATTACTTTATGGTAATGCACAATAACCCTTAATTTTAAATTAAAATACATTTTATCATATATATTTATAAATAAAATATTATATTTTGCTTTGTTATTATTATTATTATTAATTTAACATTTGAGGTGTCATATTTCTCTTATCGTAAATAGAAGTTTATCCCCAAAATTTATTAACTATGATATTTTTCAAACGTCAATTTAACTATTTTATATAATAAGATAACTAATTTAACTTAAGGAATATTATCTAGGGTGTTATAAAATCTTGGTGATAGTGATAGACTGGTAATGGAGACGAGATGTGGTAACGACTGGTATGTGATGAAAAAGAGTGAATGGAGTTGTTAAGAGAGAGAAAAACGGGGGAAAAAATTATTATTTTTTTATACGATGGTTGTTTTGCTTAAGCATGGTGACATGTTTAAAACAGTAATGTAATTAATTAACAAATTTATAATCTTTTTATTAAGTGATGTGGTATTTATTATGATAACTAATTTTTAAATATTAAAATTTTATTAGTGTATTCCATATCAGTGAGCTAAGAAAATTATTAATTTGTATAATATATTTTCTTGAAATGATTATTAAAAAAGTTAGTGTATTTTTGTTTTATAGTTTATGAGACAAAATAAACTTATGAAAATAATTATTTAGAAATTGAGAGAAGCGTGTTTTAAACTTTGATTTTTTTAATTATTAATTTTGTATTTGAAAAAAATTATAGCAAACAAAGATTATCATTCCCTAAGCTTAGATAAGCTTGGTGAAGATTGTTGGAAACATTAAATATTATTCCATGATTTAAAATCACTTTTCAACAGTAGAAATTATTAAGTAATTTGATGTATTCTTTATGCACTTTTAACAAATAAAGAATAGCAAAATATATTAAGTGAGTTATTACTATAATAGAAGTGGGTGAATAATTATTCCACCATCAATTTTTTTTCTATGTCATAGATTAATTTACTGTGAAATTAACTTCTCAATAATATGCGTCAATAAAGCCACCCAAATTATTGTTAGAAAAAATAGTTTTATACCAAAAATGTTGGTTATTTTAAGTAAAAATAAGGTTGAATTCACGTGTTTTTAAGTAGATATACATTGTAATGCCTTCACTTTTTTTTTTTGATCGGCAAAAGAACTTTATTGAATAATATTCAAAAAAATCCTCACATCGAACATCAACAAAGAGAAAAAAAGAAAAAAAGAAAGAGGTGCTACAAGCATCACAGTAAAATCATCATTCTAACTAGGTTGGCACGCCAAAGTTTACTAATCATTTGTAGCAACTTGCACAATGGTTGACAAAGAGTCAACCATGATACAATCAAACTAAACACAACACATTTTGTTTATTAAAAAATGAATATCCCAAATTTACCATGTATACCTACTTAAAATGCACATCACATTGCTTTTTTTAGAAAATCAATAATGAGTTAATATAATTCTTCATTTAATTTGAGTTTAGGACAATCAAGTTTTATGGAGAAGGGAGAATTTAGCCAAAGTGAATTGGGTTGAGTTATTGAATCGGATTGGATTCGACCCCATGCAGATGCAGTATTATTTTTTGGAAAAAATTTATTTAATTTTTTATTACAACACCATTGGAGTGCATCAGTTTTGTAAAATATCTTCACCATGGAAGGATGCATCAGAACAATCACAAACAACTCTATTTATACCATCCCTCATTGCATCAGTTTTTTTATTTTACATTCATGATTCATTCTGTCGAGTTTTCGAGAGAGAGTTCAATCACAGCTTGGTTCATTATATATTTCGAGAAGCATAAGAAGATCATAAGTACGAATGCGAGGAAAGAATTTTGGTTTCATATAAAACATTAGCATTGGTTCTGATAATTTACCAATGACTAAAAAGAATTTAGAAATGGGAAGGTAAGAGAAAAAATTTCCCAGTACCTAAAAACTTGAAAAACTAATTACATAATCAAATTCACAAAACGTATCTCAATAAATTTTGTAAAATTTCATCTATTCACTACTGCTGTATTTTGTTGGGGAATTTGGAAAGAAAAAAAAAAGGTAGGTGAAATGAGAATAAAACATACCTACATTTCACCTAGTTTTACACATATTTTCTCTTTCCATTTCCAAATCCCTCCCCCTTTCTGTGTCTATACGAAAACTAGGATCTCTTGGCAATAAAATCTAAGTGTTGTTGGAAGGAAGACTCAGAGCATGGAAGAACAATCCCTTTCTCGCTATGGAAGCCATACTCCTCCGCAGCCTTCTCCAGTAGTTGCTTGAAGATTGGGTTCTTCAAGTACGATGTCGGAACCTCAAACCTCTTCATCACATCTTGATCATCATCACCGCCACGATGATCACCGACATAAACCACGAAGTGGCCCTTTGGAGCTCTCTTGCTTCTTTCGCCGCTGCCACACCAAATCTTAGCCATGAATCTGTTGAACATGTAGATATGTTTTTGCACTGGACAAGAAGATTCTGAGAGAGTACGATACGATGAATGACTTATAATTTGGTTTCGAAGCAATTCATGATGTATTTATAAGTAGATGTTATTGGGATTTACTAGAAATGAGATAAAAGAAGACCTTAGACCATGCTGGTCCTGAACCAATGACAACATTGACAACGTGATTATATCATGTAAGACCGAAGACTGCAGTTTGATTTTTCTGATTAGGTATTATTTTAATAATGTGTATTTCAAGTGTATTTTCAAAATAGAGCAAGGCGTCATCATAATATTTTATGTTATCAGTAACACGCTTTTGGCTACCCTTTTGGATGATGGAAATTAAAATATTGTTAGCCCAATAATTATTTTTTATTTGGATAAATTATAGGAGATTTTTTTAAGGTCCATAGTATTAAGATTTGGAAAATTTACCCATAAGTCTTAGTTTTTGAGACGTTGAACCATTTAGTCCTAAAAGTTTTTTTATGCTCCATTTAGTCCCATTTTTATATCAGCATGATATAAATGATGTAAATGATCTGATGTTTCATTCTATAATTTTAAAATTTATTGAAATCTGATGAACATTAGATGTTTTTCATCTTATATTTTCAAATATTATTGAAATTTGATGAACATTAGATGTTTGAAATCTAATGTTTGTAACATGACTCTGATGTTATTAACATTGTATCTGATGTTATTAACATTGTAATGGAACCTTTCAATCTATAAGAAAACTTTTAGGACTAAACAGTGACATTCTTCCTACAGTGACATTCAAGTTATTAATTTAGGATTTATTGGTGCATCCCTCTTAAGATTTTATAGCATAAATGACATTTAATATTTTCATAATGTCTAAGGTCCCTCAACATTGATTCAGAAAAATTTCATCTAGAGAAATTCTTCCTACAAAAATTCTCCCTAGAGAAATTCTAGATTTCCTAAAGAATTTCTCTGAGTTCAAACTAGAGAAATCCAAAGAAAATTGAACAATACATAAATTAAACAGGACAGAGAAAATTATCTAGAAAATTGAAGGCTGTGTTTGGCGTAGCTTTGAAAATGTGATTCCACCCCTCCGTTTGCACCTTCCGTTTGGATGGAGTTTTTGAAATGATAATTCCACCACACATTTCAAAACATATTTTCTCTTTCACATTTCGTCTTCTCCATTCTGAAAAGGCAGAGTTTTGAATTTGAGTCTACCCGGTTATCCTCCCGGACGTCCCCCCAGTTGACCGGAACAGTGTAATTTTTTTTATTTTATTTATTTTTTTTTTTTTTGCAATTGCCAATCGCCACCTATTATTTGGGGGGGGGAAATATTTATTTTTTGATATTTTCTAAACACACAAAAAAAAAAATTTAGTTGTGTGTTCGGTTATGAGTTATAAATTTTTGAATTAAGTTTTGAAAACTCTTTTTAAAACTCATAACCAAACAAAAATTTTCATTTCATGTCTCATAAAAAATTCAAAACTCAATTCAAAAATCTTTTCAAAACTCATAACCAAACAAATTTTCTTTTTCAAATCATAATTCCAAAACTCACAAACTCAAAATACAATTCTATTATCAAATCATAATTTTAAAGCTCTACCAAACGTAACCGAAATTTTTCTGAGTTCAAACCAGAGAAATTCAGAGAAAATTGAACAATACAGAGAAAATTGATCAGAACAAAATACTAACAAGTCAGAGACTGTCAATCGCCATGACACACACACAGAACCACATCTTAAGTTCTCACTGATTGTTTAACTAAAACCCTCTCATCTCTTTCTCTCTCTTTCATCTCTCTTTCATGCACACACACATACACACACATAGCTCAATTGTCACGACTGTTGAATGCTAAGAAATTGAAGGTGTGTTCCCTTATCTCTCTCTCTCTCTCTCTCTCTCAGAGAGAGAGAAATAGGAGGTTTGGTCGATCTCAGATCTGAGGTGATGATGGAGATGTTGGCGGCAACAATGAGGGACGCTAGTGGTGGCTAGAGAAGAGAGAAGAAGAGACGATGATGGAGACAGTGATTGCGATCTGAGGTGATGATGGTGGTGGCGATCTGATGCGATGATGGAGACGGCGGCGGCGGTGAGAAGCCGAAAATGAGAGAAGAGGATGAGAGACATAGATCTAGAAAAGGAAAGAGAGAAAGATCTAGGGTTTTGAACTAGTAGATGGAGATAAATCTGATAGAGATTGACGGGAAGGCGAACGCGATCTCGTCGTTGAGATCGATAAGAGAGAGAGAGAGAGAGAGAGAGAGAAGAGAGAGAGAAGAGAGAGGAGCAACGAGGAGAGAAAAGAGAGGAGGCATGAGTCTGAGAAAGAGAAGAGAGAGAGAGAGAGAGAGAGGTGAGGGTTTGAAGCCGTGAGATATATCAAATTTGCCTGTGATACATTAGTGTGGGGTTGAGGGACCTTATATATCATAAAATAATATTGTGGATTTTTCTATTACTAAAAATGAGAGAGACCTTAGACTATTTTTCCTAAATTATATCGGTAGTTCTTATATTTTTTTTTATTATACTATTTTGATTTTATAATTTTAATTTATTTGATTTTGTCTCAATTTGATCTAATTGGTAACAATTGTTAGCATTTTTTTTTTTTTTGTTGAAAAATGTACACATAAGTGGCATGTGTCATCTTTTTAGGAATAAAATTATAAACTTGCTATATTCTTTATGTGATATTCTTAATAAATAAAAAATAGCAAAATATATTAAGTAAATTAGTTCTAATCTCTCAATTATAATAGAGTGAATAAATATTATTCTATCGTGAATTTGTTTGCTATGTCATGAATTAAGTACACTTAAACTACCGTTGTAGTACAATGATCACCCATCAAAACACTTGACGGTGAAACAATTATCCCAACAAATTAACTTCTCAACTCATTTGTCTCAAGAAGGCCACCTAAATTATTGTTAAAAAAAAGTAGTTTTGAAACATAATTTTGGTCATATCAAGTCAAATAAAGTGATTCACGTTTACTTTAAAGTTGGTATACATTGTAATTTGTAATGCCTTCCTTTTATGATAGTTAATAATAAATTTTTGTTTGGTGAAACATTAATAAAATGAATGAGAAATTTGACTCTCAAAGAACCCATTTAATTTTCGTTGGTTGAATGGTCACTAATCTCTATATCACATTGATTTTATAGAAAAAATCATAATGAGTTAATTAATAACATAAGTTAACCAACGCATGTACGGCCAAAGTAGGATTGGGGTTGAGTTATTGAATAAATTTCATGGTATTTATTTTTGGGACAAAATTTATTTAAATTTTTGTTCCAATGCCATTGGAGTGCATCTGTTCGGTAGCATATCTTCGCCATGGAAGGATGCACCGGAACAATCACGAACAACTATATATATACCATCCCTTATTGATCAGGTTTATTTGATTCGTCATTCGTTCTGTTGAGTTTTCGAGAGAGAGAGAGAGAGCGAGTTCAATCACAGTTTGGTTCACTAGGCACACAAATTACAGTACTTCTTCGTGTGATTGTTGATCATTGTATTCTGAAAGTGTAAGATCATAAATACAAGTGCAAGAAAAGAATTTCAGTTTCTTATTAAACATTAGCATTGTATTTACCAATGACTAAAAAGAAAAGGTAAACAAAACGGAAAAATTATCTAAAATCTCAAAACTAATCACATAATCGAACACAAATGTATATATCTCAATAAATTTTGTAAAATTGTATCTATTCACTACGTATATTCTGTATTTCATTCTATATATTATGTGATCTGTTCTATGTCTGCACGAGGATTAGGATCTCTGGGCAATAAAATCTAAGTGCTGTTGTAAGGAAACATCAGAGCAAGGAAGAACAATCCCTTTCTGGCTATGGAAGTCATACTCCTCGCAGCCTGTCTAGTAACTGCTTGAAGATTGGATCCTTCAAGTACGATGTGGAACCACAAACCTCCTCATCACCTCTTGACCATCATCCCCATCACGACATAAACCACAAAGTGGCCCTTTGGCTCTCTTGCTCGTTTCGCTGCTGCCACATCGAATCTTAGCCATGAATCTGTTGAACATGTAGTTTTTTTTTTTTTTTTGATCGGCAAAAGGGAAGCTTTATTGATGAAAAAACATAACGAGTATGATAGCTTACATCAATAAAGAAGAGGGTGCAAAAAGCATCACAGTGAAACATTTAGATCCCAACTAGGTTGGCACCTAGACGCACACCTAATCATCTGCTAGCACACACTCGAGGCTCGAAGTTAGTGAGAGACCAACATTCAGAGCGGAACACAACAGAACAGAAACAGAAAACAAAAAAACAACGGAAACAGAACCACTCCTCTGCTGAAACATGACAGTGATACAGAGCATCCTTGCTGCCAAATTTGAAACCCAACAATGCTACTGACCAATTTGATGCCAACAAGGCTTAACAGCTAAAGCATGACAGACCATAGCTGCAGCTTAACACTATTGCATACTTGGACCAGAAGCTGAAAACCAAATTATAATGCATACTTGAACCTTGCCATCAGAGCATCCTTGCTGCCAATTTTGAATCCCAACAATGCTACTGACTAGAACCTTTGCCATCAGGCCAAAATCCACACAATACACATTGAAGCATGATATCAGATCAGACACATTAGCCCAGAATCATACACGAAGCAAGCAGCAGCCCATAGACATACCCATCAAATGCACAAAGCTGTAGCTGAAAACCAAAACAGCATTACTGTCCGTCAGATCAGACCAACCACAAACAGCAGCCCATTACCCGGCAAAGACCATACCAGCATTGAACATACCTTCATGCTCACCATAACATATTAGAAGTCACTCGAAATTTCAAGCTCAGCAGAGCCATGCTCACTCTCCATACCACCAACAAACCCTGCCAGATCTGGAGATGTAGAACCAGGACAGCAGAGCAGAAATCCAAGGAGACCAACAGCAGACCAAAGGCAAGGCACCAGCCCACCCACACACAGCAGAGAACATTAGCAACAGCAGATCCTTAGTAGAACCACACCACCACATCCTAGTGCAGAAAAACACTTGAGACATGATGGGCAGACCAGCAGAGATCATACCCAGCAGAGCCATGCTCACCCTCCAGATCTGAGACAGCAGATCATACCCAGCAGAGCCATGCTCACCCTCCAGGTCTGAGACAATGCTTGACTTGTGGCAGATTAAAGACCAAGTCATTAATAGAGTACTCCACCTGGATTGGCGACGCTTTAAGCCACATGGCTACTCTCACCTTCACAATTTCACACAAATCCTCCAAATTTGGTTGAGATCCGTTAAAAATGCAATCGTTTCTATGCTTCCAAGTAGACCAAAGGATAGCCAGATGTAGCACCATCCAAACTTTCTTTTCCAGCTTTTTCAATGTACAGCCAAGCCACCACTGCATCAAACCATTCACCGAACCTGGGATTACCCACTGCACACCCCACCATCTTATCATGTTGGACCATACCAGCCATACAAAAGGACAAAAGAGTAGAATGTGCTCTACTGTTTCAATCTCATTTTGACAAAACACACAAGCCAGATTAGCACTGCCATCTAAGATCCCAAGCCTATGGAGAAAACTAGAGGTCTTAACCTTGCCGAGCCAAGCCAACCATCCAAAGAATTGCACTTTGGGAGGGGCGAAATTGTTCCAGATTGAGTCCGCCACTACTTTTACCGGCCCCAGCAGTGATTCACTCCAATTGTAGGCTGAGGCAACACTAAAAACCTCAGAAGGATCTGCCCTCCATTTTAGCTCATCTGGTTTGTTGTTACAAAATGCTGGAGCATTGCGAAGCAAGTGGGATAATCTTTGAACTTCTTCCTCTTCCCAGGCCAACAGGGATCTTCTGAAGTGCAAAATCCACCCACTAACACCCGACCGTTGCTCAAAGAAACCCTTTACCACACCATTTTTATCAGTAGATAAAGAAAAAAGCCGAGGGAATTCATCCATTAGACACACATTACCCACCCACTTATCCCTCCAAAATTGAATTCTCCTTCCTTCTATCCCCCAGAGCAATATGAGAGTTATTGGTATAGAAGCTATGCAGCTCGGAATTGGACACAACAACAGAGGTGATATCAGACCAAATTTTGGATCCTCTGCCTACAATGTTTGGAAACCATCTTCCATCCCTAACATCATACTTCTGACAGATCACTTCTTTCCAAAGCGTTTGATTCTCAGCACCAAACCGCCACCACCATTTCAACAGGAGGCAATGATTGAAGAAAGTCAACTTCCTCAAGCCTAAACCACCTAGATTCTTATTCTTTGTTACCACTCCCATCGAACCATGTGAATTTTTCTCCTGAGATCTGAACCACCCCACAAGAATGCTGATTGCATTCTCTCAATCTCCTTGGCCACCCCAGTAGGAATCTTAAACAGTGATAGGTAATAAATCGGCAAGTTGGACATAACAGATTTGATTAGAGTTAAACGCCCAGCAAAGATAGAAGCCTTCTCTTCCAGGATGCCAATTTCTGTTTAAACTTATCAAGAACGGGTTTCCAAGTGCTTCTCCTACTTGGATTGGCCCCAATGGAAGCCCCAAATATTGAATAGGCAGTTTTTATGCAAGCAATTAAGACTAGCAGCAAATTCATGCACCAACCCATCATCCACCCCAATCACAGATAACGCTCTTATGGTAGTTAATTTTCAATCCTGAGGAAATCTCGAAGCATCTTAATATGCTTTTAATGTTGCTCACCTCTCTCCTATTAGCTTCACAGAACAAAATTGTGTCGTCCGCAAATTGCAAATGCGTTACTCTTAACCCATTTGAACCCACCTCTGCCCCTTTTATGATGTCCAACTCCTTGGCTCTACTCAGCAAAATGTTGAGGCCCTCCGCGACAATATTGAAGAGAAATGGTGACAACGGTCGCCCTGTCTAAGACCTCTTTGGGGACAGAACTCACAGTTGGAGACCCATTAACCAAAACAGAAATCTTGGCCGAGGAGACACACACTTTCATCCAGCGGACCCAACGAGATCCAAAGCCAAACTTGGAGAGCATATCAAATAAAAACTCCCAATTAATGGAGTCATAGGCCTTTTCAAAATCCAATTTAAGCACCAAGCCTTTTCTATTAGATTTTCGCCACCCATCATCAACTACCTCATTCGCTATGAGAACACCGTCCAAGATATTCCTACCTCCACAAATGCTGACTGAACCTCACTTATAATCTTAGGCATCACTTGTTTCATTCTATTAGCAAGTACTTTTGCTAATAATTTATACAGGGAGCCAATCAGACTGATAGGCCTATACTCATTCAAGCAAGAAGGACTTTGACTTTAGGAATTAGGGCTATAAAAGAGCTATTAATCCCCCCAACAAGACTTGCATTCTGATGAAATTCCCTCATGAACTGGAGCACATCCATTCTCACTATTTTCCAGCATTTCTTAAAGAATGACATGTTGAAACCATCAGGCCCAGGGCCTTATTACCATCACAAGACCTAATGACATATTTGATTTCCTCCTCTGAAAATTCTGCCTCCAATTGTGCCACGCTTGAGCTCCACCGATACTCGGAAATGGGCCAGACATTTGGGTCTAACTTCCCAAGCTTCAGAGAAGAGCCCCATGAAATGTGCCTGAACTTCAGCTCTCAATTCCATAGGATCCTCAATCATTACACCATTAGCTAATATTGAGCAGAGAGAATTCCGGCTGTTTCTGTTACATGCCAACATGTGAAAGTACCTTGTATTTTTATCCCCTTTAGTTGCCCAATTCACTCTAGATTTTTGAAACCAGATCCATTCCAACATTTTACTTAACCTCCAAACTTCACCCCTGACCTCCTTACGCTTGAACAATTCTGCTTCAAGAAGGGGTCTCTCCTCAGCTAACAAATCAAGGTTATGGGCCTCGTCTTCAGCACTCTTTAGCTTTGACTCAATCTTCCCAAACACCGCTACATTCCACTGTTTTAATGCCTGTTTAAGAGCTTTAAGCTTCATAAGACATTTATAACCTGCCCAGCCTTCCACTACAAATTCTGACCAACTTTGCTTGACGAATGCTAGGAAATTAGGATGTAAAAGCCAGGCATTGAGAAATCTAAAAGGCTTGGGCCCCCAGTCCCTTTCATCCTCCATTAAGATGATAGGGCAGTGGTCAGACCACGTTCTAGGAAGACCCCACAATTTGAAATTAAAATTCTGCACCCATTCGTGAGTAAGCAAAAAACGATCAATTCTACTCCATTTCTCAGTAGCTTGAGAATTACACCAGGTAAACTTTCTCCCAAGCATAGGCATATCTATCAGCTCGAGTTGCTCAATCATACTGTTAAAATCTCTCATCCCTCTATCCCTCCTTGAGCACCCAATTCTTTCTGAAATCATCTTAATTTCATTAAAATCACCCCCCATGCACCATGGCCCCAAAAAGCTAGATTTCAATCTGACTAAAGAATCCCAAAGCTCTTTTCTTCTAGACACCTCATTAGGTCCGTATACATTAATTATAACACATTCAAAGCTATAAAACAGTGTACCTGAGAGCAAGATGAAATTGCGATTACTACCACAAGCCTTCAATTGGAACACCTCCGGGTTCCAAATGCATAGCAGACCACCAGCCCTTCCAAGCGCATCAACTGCCATAAAGTCAAAATTATCCCCAGGCCACATAGACCGAACCATGAGAGAATCTATTCCAGACTTCTTTGTTTCTTGTAGAAGAACAATATCCACTTTCCTCTCTGCAAGAATTTTTTTTAGCTTCCTCATTTTTTCGGGTTTACCAATACCCCTTACATTCCAAGATTGTATCTTCATGGGCACAACAAATCATACTCTATTACAGCTGGGTATCGACTCAATTGGCATCCCCTTCCTTATCCCGAATTCGCTGCAAATCTTGAGCTTCAAGTGCTGCCAGTTTGCTGATCACCTCTTCTTCTTGTCCTTCACAGTCAAGTCCAAGAACTTTACCGATTTGGATAGATGCTTCTGCCTCTGACCTCAAAAGCCGACCTCTACTGTTACTACTCGCCATTGAAAGTGAGATGGCAGCTATGGCCGACCGGAAGACCGCTCCCTTCCGCAAATTCAGTGGTGCTTCCCCTAATTTCCCGGTTACCCTCATCTTCCTTTTCGGCTGCTTGTTCTGTTTTTTGCCTTTCGGAGCTTCCCCTATTTGTTGTTTGCCTTTCATCTTCAGTTGAGCTTTCGTCTGTGGACTCATGACAGATTCTTGTAATTGGGTTGAATAAAAGATTTGTGATTTACTGCTCCCAACTTCAACAAGCCTAACAGCTCTTAGGGCCGACCCATTCAGCCCAGGGCTCATTTGGGCCCTATTCAGGTCCACTTCGAGTTGAATTCCAGCCCTATTTCCTGCTGACCCACTAATGCTTTTCATAAAACCAAGGGTGTAGACAATACCATCAACCCTATGACCGACAACATCATCACAATGCTTGGAACTCGTCCCCAACTCAGCAGGTTCCCTTTCGCATGTGCCACCTTCCTCTGACCCTTCCTGCCTCATTTCTGACTCCTCCACCACAGAGACATCCTTCAACCTATCCTTCCTGTCCAACTCAGCCTCGGCAGTGGGTAGTAAGTTTGGACCCACCCCAGCCACATCACACCTGCTGCGTAAGGCCTCATCCACCTGGACCTCCACGTCATCTTCTTCTTCCTCATGCCTGCTATTTTTGTCTAGAAGCTGATCAGCTTTAGCCCCCATTGAGGAGCATTTCTCGCCGTTCTTCCAATGATCGGATTGGGAGACACATGGATCATACGCAGCCTTATAGATTATAATTTGGTCCTCACATACCCTTACTGGGTAGATAATACCCACACTCCAGGTTGATGGATTGATTGATAGATTCCATGTTTTAGTGGCTATCTTCACTTTTCCACATTGAAGCGAAGTTTAGCCGAAGTGTATCGTCGTCTATCTCAATCACTGCACCCCAGTTCTTCCAATGTTACTGAATGTATTGTAGCTCCATAAGTTCAGTGGAACTCCGTAGCAGCTAAGCCAAACAAATCTTTCTTGGTCCAAGGCCAAACCTTGTCTCCATTCTAGGACTGACTCACACCATTCATTAAGCCAATCCTTCATTCTCACAAGTTTGGCCTTTTTATCTGCAGCAGATTGAAAAGAGAGCACCATATCTCTACCCCCTCCCATACGCACTTTAACATCCCCAAAGCCTTGCCTTACTATTTCCACCCTAAAATTATCCAATGAGTTGGCTGATTTGAGTCTAATTACTACACTTTCATGCAGCCAGCCATTTCCTTCCTCATATGCTTTTATAGTTCGAACTGTGGGTGTTGCGACACCTCTCCCTCTTACAGCCTCTGCATATGTCTGTTTCCTTTGGTATCCAACCTTGGGCAGGTGATTGACCTCCGTAGCCTTCCTTATCGGTGGATCTCGAATCAACCTACGCTTTGTATCATACTCCTTTCCAAACTCTGCCATTTTAACTTTTAGTGCTCTGTCCTCGCACCATAGCCCGTGTGCTTTTTGAACTGCAATGTCCGCTGCTACAGAGCAGTTATATCGTACAAAGCCAAATCGAGATCGCGTCATTTGTCTTCTCTTGTTTGGAATGAAGACATCTAGAACTACACCATAGTTGGCAAAGATGGAATATAAGCCTTTTGCCCCCATGGTTTCTGGTATATTATCCACAAAAACCGAATGAACCGATACTTCCTCCCTTCTGCTCCACACTCCCCTTCCTCCATGTCTACGCACCACAGGCTGCCATCCTCCACCATACCCAGTCCCATGGTGTTTGCCTGCTCTCTCCATTGCGGTTGAACATGTAGTTTTGTTTGTGCACTGAACAAGAATACTATGAGAGAGTACGAGGGATGAGTTATAATTTGCTTTCGAAGCAATTTATGATGTATTTATAAATTTATGATGTACGTATTATAAGTAGATGTTATTGGGATTTATACTAGGAATGAGAGAGAGAGAGAGAGAGTAGAAGCTTTTATTTTACTAGGTGTCCTGAGCTAACAACAGTGTTGAAAACGTGATCATATAAGACCCAAGACTGCGGGGTGATTTTCTTGATTAGGTCTTATTTTACTAATGCTTAATTAATTAAATAATAACTGAAAGTGTATTTGGAATGGTCAATTTATTTGGTACGCGCTTTGGTTACTGATAGAAATTGATTTATTGTTAGCCCAATAATTGTTTTCTATTCAAGTAAATTATATTGGTAGTCTCAATATTTTGATACTTTCTCATTTTAGTTTTGTAAATCTATTTAAGTGGATATCACATTGATTTTATAGAAAATCCACAATGAGTTAATATATAATTCTTCATTTAATATGAGTCTATGGACAGGGAGAATTTAGCCGAAGTGAGTTGGACACCTGCATGTGCGGGGCCCTTCTAAGTTGCGACTTTAGAAATTTTGATAAATAGAGCTACTGCACATGTTTAAGTTTTACAAATTTTATAAGGAAAATAATTTTAAAACAAACAACATTCACTTTGTTTGGTTTCGAATTTTCAAAAATAGTTCAAATTTTTTTTTTTGTATTTTGTTGTCTTTAGGGAAAAATTATAACTTAGTCCTTTTTTTTTTTTAATTTTATTTTTAAATGCACCCAATCTAGATATATAAAAAAATATTTTTAAAAAAATCTAAAGAAATTCAATAAATACAAAAAATAATAAATATATATGCTGAAATTTTCTATTTAGTGATTTTTTAATTTTTTATAAATTTTTTACGTTTTAAATACTATTTAGATTAAGTAAATCTAAAAAGTTAAAAAAATATATATGCTTAAAATTTAAATTGTTCACTAAAGATGAGAAAAAAAAAAAAAATCAAAATCTGATTTAACAATGGTCAACTAAATAAAGTGATTTAAAATTTTCAAACAGTTGGTCTCTAGTGAGTGTAGATCCTCATTTGATGGGGTCCTTCCATTTTTTAATAAAATTAAACTATATAAAATAAAATAATAATAATATGAATAAATAAAATTTAAAGATTTTTGATGGCATGATGGCGTCCCAGGACATCATTCCATGTGGAATCGCCCCTGGCCCTGCCAAGCTGGATTGGACTGTGTTGAGTTGGGTTGAGTTGTTGAATCGAGTTAGATTTGACCCCATGCGGTATTTCATTTTGGACAAGATTTATTTAAATTTTGTTCCAACACCTTTGAAGTGCATCTCTTTTGTAGCATATCTTCGCCATGGAAGATGCATCTGTACAATGACAACTCTATATATGCCTCAGTTTTTTTTTTTTTATTATTATTATTATTATTATTTATTATTATTATTTGCATTCATCATTCCTTTTGAGTTTTCTAGAGTGTTCAATCACAGTTTAGTTTGTTAGGCACATAGATTAAAATACTTCTTCTATGTGATTACTGATCATTGTCTTTAGACAGCGTAAGAAGATCATAAATACCAATGAAAGAAAAGAACTTAGATTTCTTGTTAAACATTAGCATTGTATTTACCAATGACAAAAGAATTTAACCAAAAAAAAAAAAGAAAAGACAAGGCAAACAAAAAGGAGAAAAAATTTCCCATTATCCAAAAACTCAAAAAGCTAATCACATAATTAAACACAAATGTATATTTCTCAATAAATTTCATAAAATTTTATGTATTTACTACACATTTTGTATTAATTCTATTTTATATTCAATTCTGAGATCTATTTCTATGTCTGTATGATGACTATGATCTCTTGGCAATAAAATTTGAGAGTCGTTGGAAGGAAGACTCAGAGCAAGGAAGGACAATCCCTTTCTGGCTATGGAAGCCATACTCTTATGCAGCCTTGTCTAGTAATTGCTTGAAGATTGGGTTCTTCAATTACGATGTCGGAACCATAAACCTCCTCATCACCTCTTGATCATCATCACCAAACCATCACCGACATAAACCACGAAGTGGCCCTTTGGAGCTCTCTAGCTTCCTTCACCGACATAAAGTTCTTTTTTGACTGATCAAAGAAAAAAAAAAAAAAACGAATCCGTAGGGATGTATTTTGTGAATGACAGCACGTGACTAAGGTGACACCGAAGTGTCAGCCGAGGTGCCACGTGGCCTGGTCATGCGCCGAGATAATCTCGGCTATGTCGAGGTTGTTTGTAGAGATACCAGAATCCGAGATAAGCAGATAAGAGACAAGAGTCTTAGAACATGAGAGGATCTCAGTCTAGATAAGGATAAGGCTCAAGGAGAGTTTATCCCTATCTAGCTGAGGGTCCAGGATGAGCATTAAGCCTAAGTCCATTGAAGTGAGGCTTCTAAAGAGATGAAGTCACTGCTGGTTATAAAAGCAAGGCACCCTCGTAAGTCTAAGGTAAGTTCTTTCTTGTGAGTTTAAGTACAATTTGCTATCTTTGAGAGATATTGATTGTTGACTTGATCGTCGGAGTGTCCTTGGGTGGACGAATCACCGCCGGATTCTCATCTTCTTGTGCAGGTTGTTGGGTTTAATCTATTCTGCCGGTATTCTTTAGCTGAGTTTCCTGTTTGGTTGTGTGGTTAAAAATCAACACCCACAATTTGGCACCGTTTGTGGGAACTTAAGGAGAATAGATGGCCAACAACGGGCAGGAAAAAAAAGGGTAGGGACGACATCCATAGTGAGAGTAGTAAGCATGCAAATCCCAACGTCGGGGAAGAAAATCGCAATGAAGGAGCACAGGATCCGAATCCTGGGGAGAAGGACGTTGGCAAAGAGGGTAAGGCCCCAAAGAAAGCAGGCCGAGATGAGTATTACAACGAAAGCGACCTCCAGGTATGGAAAGATAGATTCCTGAGGAGGGATGGCGAGAGGAAATGAATGTCAAACAAATTGGCAGACTTGCAGTTGGTTGTTAACTTTATGATGTAGAACAACGTGATGCAACCACCGTTCCCGTTGCAGGACGCACCAGTACCAGCAGCAAAGACTGACACCCAGAAAGGGGGGCAGAAAACAATCCTAATAGTCTCGTAGCATGGCAAGGAAAATGAGCGCTCACATCGGCCTTCATGGGATATCGGGCGAGTAGAGTCAGTAAGAGGTAAGTCGTAGAGGACGCCATGAACCAAGGGAACCTATGCCAAAGAACCTCGGCATATCCAGGGGAAGGGACTTTGCTACAATGATGCCAGGAGCAACGTGCCAAAAAGGCTGAAATCTGTTGATAGCCGAGCTCCCAGCTGAACGAAAGAGGATTTGAGGGACTACCTTCAGAGGAAGCGACTCCACTCCGAGGTAGCATCCCTCGTCAAGCCGAGAACGCCGTTCTCAATGGAGTTGGATAGATTTGAGGCCCCAAAGAGATTCTATATGCCGAGGTTCCAGATTTATGACGGTAAGTTTGATCCGAACTTTCATGTCGGCTTATATTTAAATTCAGTGGCTTTGTATAGCAGGAATGAGCAGTTGTTGTGCAAGATGTTCCTCTCATCCTTTGGGGAAATCGCATCGGATTGGTTCCACAAGTTGTCGAAAGGAACTGTGAAGAGTTGGGAAGGCCTGACCAAGATGTTTGTGGCCAGGTTTGTAACAAATAAGTTGCAGCCACTAAGGGTAAACTCCCTAATAGCTTTGAACATTAGCGAGGGTGAAAGCTTCAGGGCTTATGCCAAACGGTATTATGAGGTGTTCAACCGAATACCGACATATAACCAGGAGCTGGTGGTCGTATATTTCAAAACGGCCTAGAGGATGAATGCCCACTTCGAAAGTCACTTGCAAAAACTCTACCAAAGAGTATGGAGGAGCTCATGACATGAATTGAGAAATATGCCAGAGTAGAGGAAGACACACATAGAGCAAAGGCACCAAAGCAAGAGAAGAGAAACAGCTTGCCGAAGCGAGGCCAAGGTAACACTAGTTTCAACAGGCGAAAAACAGGGTTGAGGGGTGCACAGGCAGTCACCACGGTATTCAGGATCCCGATCTACAAAGTTCTGGAAAGGATCAAGTCTTGTGAGTATGTATCAAAGTTCTAGAAAGGGCTGCAATGGCAATTAACTTGCTAATGGATGTTATTCTAGTAACTAGTGAGTATGTGTCAAAGTAATCAAGACCTTCTTTTTGTCTATATCCTTTAACCGCAAGTCTTGCCTTGTATTTGTCAATTGATCAATCCGCTTTCATTTTTCTCGTGAAAATCCGCTTGTACCCAAGAGGTTTACAACCTAGTAGTAGATCCACCAATTCTCAAGTGTGATTTTGCAAGATGGATTCAACTTCACTATTTACAGCCTCTTTCCATAAACGAGCCTTAGGATTGGACATAGCTTCTTTAAAAGTTAAAGGCTCATATTCTAACAAAAATGTTAGAAAATCTGGACCAAAATATTTTGAGGTTCTAGCACGTTTACTAGGCCTAGATTCCTCTTGCTCATTTTGATTTATCTCTTGCTCTTGTTCTGGATCATGATTAGTAACAACATCATAAGATCTTTTATTAGTACTAGTCTCTTGTCTAGTCTTATTAGGAAACACATGTTCAAAGAATGATGCATTCCAAGATTCAATAATAGTATTTATATGCATTTTAGAATGTTCTGACTTATGAATCAAAAATCGATATGGATTACTATTTTTGGCATAACTAATGAATATGCAATTAATAGTTTTAGGACTTATTTTAGTTTTTTAGGATTAGGAATAGCCAATTTAGCCAAACACCCCCACACTTTTAAGTATTTGTAGGATGATACTCTCCTATGTCACATTTTATAAGGTGTTTGATTCAATTTTTTTTGGGGTACTTTATTAAGTATATAATTAGCAGAAAGTATTGCTCCCCCCTCACAAGTTCTGAGGTAATCCAGAACTTATTAACATGGCATTCATCATTTCTTTTAAAGTCCTATTTTTCTTTTCAGCAATTCCATTTTGCTGAGGTGAATAAGGAACGGTGGTTTGATGAATTATTCTATTTTCTTTACAAAACTCACCAAAAGGTGATTCATATTCACCACCTCTATCACTTAGTTTTTTAATTTTCTTACCAAGTTGATTTTCAACTTTATTCTTATATTGAATAAAAGTTTTCAAAGCTTCATCCTTGGTTCGAATTAAATAAACATAACTATATTTAGTATAGTCATCTATGAAAGTGATAACATATTTTTTTTCACCTCTAGTTTGAATTGATTTAAAATCACAAATGTCACTATGAATTAATTTAAGTGGTTTCGTACTTCTTTCAATTGAATGAAAATGAGTTTTGGTTAATTTTGGCTTAACACAAATTTCACATTGATGATTTTGATCAATTTCAAAATTTGGCAAACATTTCATATTAATTAATCTACGCAAAGATCCATAATTAACATATTCTAGTCTACTATGCCACAAATTTGAATACTCAAGCAAGTAAGAAGAAGATGTACTATTATTAATAATAGAGGATACAACAGTCATTACATTTATTTTGAAAAGGTCATTAGATATGTAACCTTTTCCTACATACATCCTGTTTTTGGTAAGTATAAATTTGTCACTCTAAAAAACTAGCCTAAATCCATTTTTACTCACCAGAGATTCGGAGACTAAATTCTTGCGAATGTTCGGTACATGCAGCACATTGTTGAGAGTGAGTTCCTTTTTAGATGTCATCTTCAGAATAATTTTTCCTTGTCATTCAACTTTAGAAGTCGAGGAGTTGCCCATGAAAAGTTGTTCGCCGTTGTCTACCACAGAATATGATGTGAACATCTTTTTGTCGGCACAGATGTACCCACCATTCTTTAGGATTTCCGACAAGGTTTGCCTTGGAAACAACTACAGAAAGATTTATGTCATCTATACCATTGGAAATTTTGTCTACTTCGGTCATATTGGCTTGAGCAGGCTTCTTACTTGACCTTTCTTTACCTTTGCGCTTGCTACGGTAATCTTTGGCCCGATGTCCCTCTTTGTCACAGATGTAACATTTGACATTTAACTTGTACTTCTTAGTTTCCCCTCCTTTAGAGCCTTGTGCGGAACTTTCTCCAAAATACTTCAATTTCTTAGCTTTTAGAGCATGTTCCACTACATTTGCCTTAGACTCCATTGGATGCTTATCAGCCCGCTTATCAGAATTGCGGTTGTCCTCCTCAATTCTCAAACGTATAATCAATTCCTCTAAAGTCATTTCTTTGTGCTTATGTTTGAGATAGTTTTTCAATTAAGGTAGCAACTTGGAAGGATTCACTGAGAGACTTGCTTTCTGCATAAATATTATGCAGAATGAGTTGGAGATTTTGAACTTGGCTAATCATAATCTTAGAATCAATCATTACAAAGTCCAGAAATTGGCCTACTATGAATTTTTTCGAACCAACATCTTTTGTTTTGTATTTTTTCTTCAAGGATTCCCAAAGTTTCTTTGTCGTCTTGATAGGACTATAGACATTGTATAATGTGTTACCAAGTAAGTTTAAGATGTAATTACGGCAAAGGAAATCAGCATGTTTCCAAGTGTCGACCACAGCAACCACTTGCTGGTCGGTTTCATCCTCGTTTAGAGTAGAAGCATTCTCACGGAGAAAACGTGTCAGGCTGAGAGTAGTAAGATAGAACAACATTTTCTGTTGCCATCTTTTAAAATCAGTTCCTAAGAACTTTTCTAACTTTTCACCGTGATTGACTGGCACAGTCATAACAGGAGCAATTGCAGTCACCATACCAGTGCTGGTTTGGACATTAGTTTCAGTAGCCATGAATTCTAAAATTATAAAACCAAAATAGAATTAGAATTATACTATACTGAAAATTAATCATAAACACATAATTTTAATTCTATAAACAAAAAACAAGAATTGTAACTTTATTTCAATTATTTGAAAATAAAATTTTTTTAAACAAATTAATTCCACATAGAAAAATATTTCTGTAACACTTTCAAAATTAAAATACTGAAACATAATTTTATTAATGAAAATCTCAGAAATTATTTTCGAAAATCAAATTATTTTTGACCAACTTCACAATGATATTCTGAAATTGTTAATGATAATCATATATTACTTATTAGTTGTCAAAAAAAATAAATAGTATATTACTACTATTTATTTTCCAACCAAATATTATTTTATATAAGTACAAAAACTAATTTCTATAATAGAAGAAGGAAGAAAGGAAACAAACGAAAATTCTATTATAAACAGAATAATTCGAATTTATCTTAAGAATTGTTGAACAATCCTTCTTTGTAAAATAAATAATTTTGAAGGGTAAACTACCAATAGGTCTTAATAGTTGGACTTATTCCTATCAAGTTCTATTAAAAATAAGTTTTGGTAAAATTTCGCTAAAACTATTTTTTTGTGACAATTTTTTTATGTTCGCTAAAAATTAACAATTAGTGACTTTTTTTTTGTCATGATTTTTAAATTGTTAGCTAAACTTACAATTAGCGACTTTTTTATGACAAATTTTTTCCATAGGACCTATTAGACAATAGTCAACTTTTAGGACCTACACGTAAGTATCCCTAGGTTTGAAAACCAAATCAAACAATAAAAATAATTACTTATAGATTTTATACCAAAGTGAATAAGTACAAATAACGATCAAGTCGAGTGTGTGACATTTTATTCTTAAGACAGATTCCCTCAAGATACAATGATTTTTACATAAATTATAGTAGCACTTCAAATAATCTGTACGGCGAACTAGAACCTGTGTTCTATATTCTCAGAATTTTTCTCTAAAAACTAATATGAAGAACAATGCAAACAGAGAGCAAAAACGGGAAGAGAATTAATTTTCTAGATGATCAAACTGCTGGAAATGTCCTGGTATTTATAGGCAGATTGGTGACCCTTTGGAAGGGCCGAACAGGTAGGTTTTCAAACCAAACAGGTATGATTCAAACTTGAATAGATCTGCTGGAAAACTAGTTTGAATCTGTCCATAACTACTGGGCAATTTTAAATCTGTTAAGAACAGTTTAATCTATTGGAAAATGGAAGGGAATTTACGACTTGAGGAGCACTACAAGAATTTTCACTTTGGCGACTAAAGTTTTAGTTGTCAAAGTCAATTTTTAGTCGCCAATGGGCTTTTAGTGACTAAATTATTTGGTCGCAGCACTATCGCTGAAGAATGTCGGGAAAGGTAATTAGCACTAAAATTATTTTAGTAGCCAAATGTATTCAATTGCCGACTAATTTTTAGTCGCCAAAAGGTTGGAAATAAAATTAATAGCACATTTTCGACTATTAAAGGTTTAGTTACCTAAAGTGTTATGTTTTTGGTACTAAAATTTTAGTCAGCAAATAGTTTGTGTTTGTCTACTAAAATTTTAGTTGGAAAAGTGTTTATGTTTTTGGTTACTAAAGGTTAGTCGCTTAAAGTGTTATGTTTTGGGCCACTAAAATTTTTAGTCGGCAATAGTTTTGTGTTTTGGCTCTAATTATTTTAGTCGACAAAATGTTATGTTTTTGGCTACTAATTTTTTAGTAGGCAAAAGTTTTTTTATTCTTCAGCTTTTGGTTTTAGCTACGAAATATTTTAGTCACCAAATGTTTGTTTTTTTTTTGCTACAAAACTTTTAGTTGCAAATGTTTGATTTTTTTCGGCTACAACTTTTGGTCCCAAATTTTTTTATTTTTCTTTTGGCTACAAAGCTTTTAGTCGCCAAATGCTTGTATAATATATATATATATTATTTTTTTTTTTGGCTACAAAACTTTTAGTCGGCCAAACTATTTTCCCCAATTTCTTTTAGCTACTAATTATTTAGTTGCCAAATATGATCTTATGTTTTATCACAAAATATAATTTCTCCACAACCTATCTATATTTCATGCAACCTGTAATACGTATGTAAACAAATAATACGCATACTATCAATCATTCACAATCTGCATCCGTATACAAAAATGAATCACTTTAAAATGTCAAGTTCATACAAAACTATTGTCCAAACTAAAAAAATAGTTCCATACAAAATATAGAATCATACCAAAAATCAAAGCCTCCGTATACAAAAAATACTTTCACAAAAGCAGAGGAAGACATAGTTAGCAGGATTATACAAAAGTGTCAAGTGTCCTCCATAAACAAAAATGTAGACTAGCCACAAGTCCACGCCAAAAGCCATCTACAAAAAATAAAAAAAACAATTGCATCCATCACAAAATATCAATTCTGAAAAACATAGGAAAAATGTTATAATAGCATGCATTTAAGGTAGAACAATCTATAAAAACATTTTTTTGAAATACAATCATATGTATGTATCATGAAAGATTTATTTCAAACTTGATTTCAATTTACAAATAATACAATTTTTAGGAGCATACCTCTTCATAAAATAAATTTTTATGAGTAGAATGTTTTGGTGGTAAATTTATTTTAACTCTTCTTCATTCTCATTTTTCTAATCAAAGTAAAATGATTGAGTAATCTACGGGGTTATCTCCATAACCATATCATGTTTTCTTAATACGTTTACCACCTAAATGACCACCGTGTACGATGAAACAGTGGCATCATTTACAATGAAAATGTTGAACATTTATTAGATGTCAAACTCTCCATTTTTCGAATAAGCTTAAGTCGTTTCCGGTTCTAACTCCCAAACTACGTGTGCTAATGACATTCCGTCTGTTGTCACAAGTCCTATATGTCATGGGGAAGCTGGCCGTGACATTCCTACGGTGGTTTCGGGGCTATTTCGATTTTTCGCTCCCTTAATGCCCTTTTTCGGTTAAGCTTAAGGCGTTTTTGGCTCTAACTCTCAACCTACACGTGCTAATTACATTCCGTCTGTTGTCACATGTCCAATTTTTCATGGTGAAGGTGGCCGTGACATCCGTACGGTGGTTCAGGGGCTGATTCGCATTTTCGCCCTCTTAACGCCCTTTTTCGATTAACTTTAAGGAGTTTTCGGCTCTAACTCCCAACCTAAACGTGCTAATTACATGTTGTCTACTATCACAGGTCCTATTTTCCATGGGGAAGGTGGCCGTGACATCTGTATGCTGGTTCGAAAGCTGTTTCACATTTTTGCCCCCTTAACGCCCTTTTTCAGTTAAGTTTAGGGCATTTTTGGCTCCAACTCCCAACCTAAACATGCTATTTACATTCCATCTATTGTCACAGGTCTTATTTTCCATGGGGAAGGTGGCCATGACATCTGTATGCTGGTTCGGAAGCTGTTTCGCATTTTCGCCCCCTTAACGCCATTTTTCGGTTAAGTTTAAGGCGTTTTTGGCTCTAACTCCCAACCTACTGTAGACACCCCATTTTTGACCGACCTTAAGACTCAGACGTCACCGATTGAGCGCTCAGTGATGTTGCATATTGTGCTCGTTCAGAAGTCTCAGAGTCGCGGCCGTGAGCCCTGCCTCCGGACTTCCGAACCCTCTTCTGTGCCTTGCCTCGGTTTGCGAACCAGACTCGGTTTCCTTTGTTTCTCTTCCTGAGGGGAGGGAGAGGTCTCGTAGACCATCTCTCAGTGGTCGTGGGCTACATTTCGTGGCCGTAGGCCATTTTGCCCATTTCGGAGCCTGGTTCCCGGTTTTCGGAGCCGTCAGGCCGTGTGCCTCGGTTCGGGACCGCCTAACCATCTCCGATTCCTCTGGTTTTTTGGCATATGTCTTATTTCTCCTTTTGAGGGACACTGGGGTCCAAGAGACCCACTTCGTGGCCGAATGCCACTTTCGATGCTTAACAGCCTATTTTCGGGACCCCAAACTGCGTGTTTTGGCCCCCGAGCATTCGTTTTGCATCGGTTTTTGTTCATTTTTGGCAGGTACCTCTGTTTTATCACCAGGAAGGTCATTGAGGGGTGGGAGGCCAACAATTGTCTCAGCAACCAGTTATGCTCCTCCGGCGCCCTCCGACGCCCGTTTTTCTCGCTTCCGGGCCAATGTTGACCACCCTAGGAGCATTTTCTTCAAGCCCAAACCACATATTTGTGTTGTACACACATGGGAGGACCCTAAAAGTCTATGGCCGGCCAGTAATTGTTGTTGAACCTTTTGAACCCCTTCTAAATTTGGCTTGTTCTCTCTCCTGTTTTAGAGTTGCTAACTTTGAACCACAGGGTTGTAATAAGGAGACCTGGGAGGACACTTTTCTCCTATGGCCGGCCATTAATTCAACTTTCCATTTTTGCCCCTTGGCCGGCCGGCCATAGGGGGTGGCCGGCCGGCCACCTGCAACAAAAATACCTAGCCGGCCTTGATCCTCACAATTGGTACTTTACAGCTGTATAGCTGTTTTCCCCCAAAAATATCTCTATCCGGGGGAGAGCTTTAGGAGGGAAACTTGGTGTCATTTCCCTCCACTTGGCTCCTCCTCTCTTGCCTTTATAACAGCAGCTCAAGCTTGGTTTGAGGGTTACAAAAATTTCCCTAAGGACCTTGCATACATCTCCCTCCACTTCTCTCTCATTTTCTTCAAAAAAATCACTAAATCCTACCCTTTTCTTCATCACCACCAAGCATCACCACCACTACTCCATTCCAGCAGCAAGGAGAGGATTTCCAGCAGCTAAAAGGCAGCAAATTTGGTCCAAGAAGCAAAGAAAGGGTGGTCTTCAAGGGTAAGTTCTCATTCCCCTCTTTTATAGCTCATTCATGCCTCATTTTTTTACCCTATTTTCTTACTGTTTTGGGCTCCGACCCTAACTGAAACTAGGCATTTTTTGAGCCATTATTCATGTTTGATCAAGGGCTCAACCCTGTTTGAGCCCTCCATTTGGTACTTGCTTCAATACCCCTTGGTATGTCACATTTTTTGCATGAAATTTCTAGCCCATGTGTGATATGTTTTCGAGCATAATGTAAACTGTAAGTGGGACTATTTTGAGCCCCTCTTCAACATTGAAGAAGGGCTCAACCCTTTTTGGCCCCCTATCTTGCACTTACTTCATAATCCCTCCTATTTACCGTAAATTTGCATGATTTGTTTGGCCTATATGTAAATTGTTTTGGAGTGTGTCATGAACTGTGAGTAGGCTTATTTTGAGTTGCTATACAACATTGTAGAAGGGTTCAACACTGTTGGGGTCCTCCATGTTATACTTACATTTATACCCCTCTTTGGCCCCCATTTTTGCATGCTTTTTTAGGCTTATCTAGCTTCTGTTTTCGGCCATGATCAGAACTGAAAGTGACTATATTTTGACCTCCTTGGCATATTTAATTAAGGGTCTTTGGCCATTTCATATATATTCGGTCTACTTCATGTTATACCCTCTTGTGGCCTCAATCTTGCATTGCATTTTGAGCATGTTTTCATACTGATTTGAGGCTTGTCATCTACTGTAAATGTTCATATTTTTAGTCCCTCTTAAGTGTTGTAGAAGGGTATTTTTCCATTTGGGCATTGCATGTACCACTTGCTTCATGACCTCCCTTGCGGAGCCATTTTCGTATGCCATCTTAGCCCTACTTGTGATTGTTGTTTGGCCTTGTTTTGTACTGTAAAAATGTGAGTTTTGGGGCTTCCTTTCTTCTTCTTTTTCATGTCATGTATCAATTATGCATGTATGGTATAGCTGTAGGCCATTTCATGCATTGAAATCCGTGTTTTCGGGATCATTTCATGCATCGGGTATTATTTCGCCTCATCTCGGGGCTGTTTTGCCCTCCTTTTGCCACTGATTTTTTCATGTTTGCATATCATATTCCATATCCTTGCCATGTCTCATTAGAGTGGCATTTCGGTGCCTAAGGGTCCGTTCTCGGTTTGCGTGCTCGCGGGCACGCACTTCGAGGTATCTTGTTTTCATCTGATGGCCTCCTATGTGAGTCTGGCTAAGGCTCTCTCATGTTGGTGTAAGCCCATTATTGCATTGCGTATGCCATTTCACCCATAGCATTGTGTATGCCCGGTTGTATATTACCTCGTATAGCGTGTATGCCATCCCATAGCATTGTGTATGTTAGGGTTGCATATTAGCTACATTTCATGCATATCATGCATATCGCATCGTGTTCGGGATAGGAGTTAGCCCGGGCACGGGAAACGAGGCACGTTTCGTACTCCGAGCGACGGAACGGGTCTTAATTCCCAAGTCACCGACACTCCGGATTATCCATGATGGAGTTAGGTTTTGTTGTAGCATTCATATGCATTCATCCTATATTGAGTTGTGCAATTCGACTCCTCGGCTATCATGCATCGATATGCGTGATTGGTGGCACGAGGATCGAGGCATGCATATATTTGTGAAATACATTGCTATGCCCCTTTCCTGCTCTCTGTTGCAGCAAAATAGAGAATCAACAACTTTTCGGAGTCTGGCACGCATTTCGAGAAACATTGCAAAACAGAGGCTAATTGGGGCATCTCAGTGGATTTCCGCGCAAGGCAGCCCAAACTTGCAGCATTCATCAGAATCAAGGCACCCCTTGGCTTGCATGCCAGTTTACAGTTTTTCTTAGTTAATTTGTTAATTAATTAGGGATCTGTATTATTTGGACTGTATATTATTCGGACTGTATTATTTATTCGGACCCTCTGCACGAGGGCATAATTGTAATAAGTGTGGGTGAGTGTGATGTATGTCTTCCAACCCCACGTCTTTCTCCCTTTTATTTACCTGCTTATGATGGTTAGATTAGGGCATGTTTCAATTAGCATACAGTATGACAGCATGTTTGCATCATTCATCTGTTTTGCACGCACCGGGCTCGGCGCATCATACAAACTGCATTTGTATTTCAATTCCAAATTGAATACATGTTAGCTGTAGCATTCCACATGCCATGTTTAGAATAGCCAAGCCTGCTATAGTTGCATTATTGCATGTGTTGCATTAGGCATTTCTGTGTATTTAGGATCATGCATGATTTCTAATCAGTTTCTGTTTTTGGCTTGGAGTACTCGGTGAGTTTTATGCTTTAGCATCCTTGCATGCGTGTGAGCGACTGCCATGAATAGCATGCCTGCCATGAGGCTATGTGCTTATATGATATAACTGCCTGAATGCCTTGTGGGTGAAGGTTGGGTTACTTGAAGTGGGACAATGCATTAAATGTTTGTTTTAAGCCCACTAGATAGTGGCAAAATCATGTTTTCTAAGCCTACCTGAGGGTGGCAAATCCACGTCTTAGCCTACCTGCGGGTGGCACATCAAACCATTTTTAAACAAACAAACATGAAGTGTTTTGTTCCAATTCAGGCGACTCAGTCTATACTTGTATGCTGTGCGCATCACATAGTAATCTAGGCTAATAACCGGAACAAGAACTCACAATGTTTTCAAAATAAGATATCATGGTTAGTAGAGGCCGGTCTTTGACCGGCGAGCGGGGGTGCTCACGAAGTGACCTTCCCCAATCGTACCCAAGTTCCCGAGCCGAGGCAACTTTGGTGATGACGGACACGTGGCCTTTGCACCGAGTCAGGGTTTCCTAAATTTTCCAAAAATAAAATATTTAGGTGGCGACTCTGTATCTGGCAAAGCAGTCCATGTTTGGCACTTCTTTCAAAAAAATCTGTTTTCTCAACACGATTTGCCGGAATTGGACTATTTGGTTCAAGATTAAGAACCGTAACACAAATCGAGTCCGAGCTGTAGCGAGGTCCCCCGCGGGCTTGTTACAGTTTTCTGGCGACTCTGCTGGGGAATTAGAGAACTTGACTCGAACTCATGATATCTGGTTTTGACTACACTTGTGTGTTTCTTTGCATTGCATTTGCATTGGTGCGCCTAGGACCCGTGTTTGCCATCTGCTATTCCTGAGCGGTTTGCCGGAGGCTTGTCTTGTCAAGGCATGTCCATAAGGCTGACCGGTTACGGCTCTGCCAGTTTGGGAACACAACCCCGGTTTTACCAGGGCACCCTTTTGACCATTCGACCTAGTGCATATTCGGATCTATAGTGACCATTCCAAACTAGGACAGGTTGCTTACCCGTTTATAGGTTGTTTGAAACCGCTGTGTGCGTAGTAAAACCCTAGTTCCTGACAAAATAGGACAGGGAAACCCTTACCCCAACATAGGGGTGTTTTGGCTCTCACTTATCTGTTATGTGCTTTAGAGTGCGTCTCTACAGGAATGCATGTATCAGTCTATGAGTTTGGGCATCAGGCCTGCGGGCATCAGTCAGTATCTGAGAATCAGTTGTCTGCGGATATCAGATTCAGTTTTGGGGAACAGTGATACAGGAACAGTGATCAGTGATTGAGGACAGTGTATTTTCAGCTTTTCAACTGTGTGTTGTATGCCCAACTGTGTGTTGTGTTTATTTAATTTAAGCTGTTATGCTGCCCGTTTATCTGGTTATTTATTTCCTTTTCGCTTTATTATCTTTTTGCTATGGCAGTTTTTAGCACGATTGCTTCCGAACCAGTAGATACTCCCCAAGCACTCTGGACACGAGTCGCCGACTCAATCGATCCGAGGATCTGGTCGACGGACATCCAGTGTTCCACTCTCTACCCCCAATTATCAGAAGAAGACCGAGGAGGGCGCAGTGTGTCAGAGCAGGGATTACCGGGACAGAGGGCTACTTTGACAGTAAACAGTCAGGTTGAGATTTCTGTGTCTGCCATAGAGATACATTTACCGGTCATTCAGATGGAACAGTAGAATACATCAGGAATGGAGGCGATGATGCGCCAGGTGCAAGAGAGCATGAGACAGATGCAAGAGGATGTCATCTGCCAAGCAGAATTTTCTAAACAACAAGCTGCAGTCATGGCCCAGCAGGCCGAGCTGATTACTAGGCTGCAACAGCAGAATGCAGCGTCTGCTTCACATCAGGCCCCTCCTCCACCAGCGGCTCCACTACCCGAGCAGGCACCTATTGGTCAGAATACCCTGCCAAACCCTCAGAATACCCTCCCGAACACCCAGAACACCCTACCCAATGTCCAGAATATCCAAGAGGACACCAACCTTCCAACGGGCTGGCTCCGCCCCGTTTCTGTCTCAATTGTCCAAGAATCTTACACCCAACCACCCGGACTCTCCATTCGAGTTCGAGGTAGATCATACAGCTCTAAAACTGAGTAAGTTGGAGAAGCTTTTCAAGAAATCGCAGGGGGTGAAGGCCATCCCAGACATCGAAGATGGGTACACCGACGTGGCCGTAACATTGCCAGACAGATTTAAGATGCCACAGATTGATCGTTTTGATGGGTCAGGGGACCCCATGGTCCATCTTCGGCTATTCTCAGACATCCTACGGCCAATGGGCCTAACCCGACCACAAAAGCTTTCCCTGTTTGGCCGAACTTTGTCGGGTGTGGCGGCCATTTGGTACGCGAAGTTCATGCAGAAGCTCATGCAGAAGATGATCGTACTCCCTTTCCTACCTTCTCAGATTTACACGAGATGGGGGTACAGATCGAGGATGCCATGAAACAAGGTCTGATCGACCAGGACCGGGAGTAGCCCCGGAGGACATTTAACCGTAACAACAACGCAGGCCCAGTGGCACTGCACAACTGCACGAGCTTCAGAAGTGAGCACGGTCACCACCACTCCCCTCCCCAAGACCCATGACAGCCACGCCTTTCTCTGGCGCATCTGGAAGTAACACCCAAACTGCCAAATTTCAGCCCAGAGGCCAAAGAACCTTTACACCCCTCTATATGCCCCTGTCCAAAGCTCTGGGGGTGTTAATCAGGAAGAAGCATTTGACGCCCTAGAGCCGAGGCCACTGCCAAATCCACTCCTCCCTCTCATGACCCGCAAAGTACTGCGCGTATCACCAACAGCACGGTCATGACACCGACCGTGTTTCAGATTGCGTCATGAGATCCAGGATCTTATTGACAAGCAGGTGATCGCGCCTCCCGAAAAACCCAACGTCACCAAATCCCTCCCACCACATAACCAAGCCCCTCCTCCCAACAGAATCAACTTCATCCAAACTGGGGTCGTGTCCTACGATCCTAGTATCTATATTACTCCCTCCACCTACCCAAGCCGGAGGTGATCCTTCCTGTCTGCACTGACTTGTGCATGTGGACATCTCCACAACCCAATCTAAGCCAGTGGTGGTGACCACCGAAGATGGAACGGGGCAGGTTTCAGAGGAGAGCAGAATTGTTGAGTCTGGGATGGAACAGCCTGGGAATTATGCTGGAGGAGCCTATGATCCAAGCGAGTACATCTTATCAGTGGGCCAGTCTGAGCTGAGTGTGGGGCTGCCAGAAAAAGCTGAGCTGTGCATGATTCGGGGGGACAGACTTGAACAAGGGGCAGATGATCTGACAACAGTGGAAGGGACTTTGCCAACTTCCAGTTCTTCAACGACCAAGAATCAGGGATGCTGCAATCAACTGGTTCGACTATGAGGAGTCGGCAGAAGTTACCGGATGGTTAGATGATCAGCCAGACGTTGTAGAATTTCAATCAGAACAGGGCCCGGCAGGGGCGAGAGTATCAATGATGGCCGGAAGGGCCGAGGGTCAGAATCCACCGCCGGAGAGCGCCGGCGTTAAGAATTTCGCTCAGAATTTGGGGATTGTAAATACAGGGAATATTGAACAACCAGCTGTACTGACGCAGTTGGAACAACAAAGGTTTGACGATTCCGAGAGAATCAGAAAAGCTAAGGCCCATGTGGGGGTCGAAAGTGCTGTGTGCACAGGAACAGAAAATGCTGCGGGCATAAAGACTGAAGGTGCTGCGAGTACGATCATACCGGAGCCGGACAGATGTCTGTCGGCTGCCGACGGAATGTGGTGGGAAGACGATGACTTATGTCTTGCCCACACAGATGAAGACTGGGGAGGTAACCAACCAGATGATACCTGGTATATTGACGAGATCGCTCATATGACCAGAAGTGGGCGGTATTTCAAGCCCCAACACTTGGACCAACCTGAGGCATCTGGGAAAGACAAAGAAGCTGAGAAACAGAGAGAGAAACAGATTGAAGAAGAAGCTGTGCTCAAGCAATTGAAGAAGATACAAGCAGATATCTCCATCTGGGGACTGCTTATGGCATCGAGGGTGCACAGACAGGCCGTCCTATCTGCCATGGACAAGGCCAAACTCTCATAGACACTACACCAGAGCAGCTGGTTGGGTGGTTTTTCCGGGAGGAGGTTCCCCGGCATTAACCTTTTCAGACAAGGAATTACCGCCTGAGGGCACAAACCATAACAAACCTCTACGTCTCCGTGGAGTGTAGAGATAAATGGATACCGGTGGTACTTGTTGATACCGGGTCCGCCATCAATGTCTGCCCAGTCAGAACAGCATATGCAGTTGGGTTGAAGCCCGCGGACTTCACACCAACACTCAGGTGATCAAAGCTTACGATAATACGAGTAGGGAAGTGATGGGGATTGTCAAGATTCAAACCAAGGTTGGTCCAGGACAACACGACATCGAATTTCATGTCTTGGACGTTCCCGCAACCTTCAACTTACTCTTGGGGCGGCCGTGGCTGCACCAAGTAAAGGCAGTCTCTTCCACTCTACATCAGATGGTGAAATACCCCTATGGAAAGGGAGTAGCCACTGTGTTCGGGAACTCATCAATCCATCCGCCTCCGGAGGTATCTACGCCGGTCCTAGAAATCGAGCATGGCACAGAAGATGTATTCTTATCAGGATTCACTTTGGCTGAGGCCCGGGTAGTACAGAATATTATGGCTGTGAATGAAGGTGTGTACGTCAGTGCTCAATCCGTCTACCTCATGAACAAGCTACAACATATTCCCGGGATGGGATTAGGAAGGAGCGGCAGGAAAGGAGTCGCTGCGTTGGCCGAAGTGCCACACAACCCGCATACCTTTGGACTGGGTTATCTGCCCACCAAAGAGGACTGGGTGAGGAAAGGAAAGAAATGGCCGGAGAGCCAGAGCGAAGCAGGCTGGGAAGCCTTTTGACTAATACACAGGCCCATTCAGGGTACCCTGAACGGACGCTTCGTCCGGGAGGGGGAGATTTTCCATTTTGCGGCTTCCCAGAGCCGTGGATAAACGCGGAGAAGAAGCGCGTCCCAGGCTTCGAGATCTTCTTTGACTTCAACTATCCGGGGATGACGTTGCCACAGAGCAGACAGACCCACCAGCTGAGGCTGAGCAGTAAAGCAGGGGATCCTGAGGGCACAGAATTTGAAATGGGGGTAGCACTGGCATGTCTCTCTCTGATCCTCCGATCGACCAAGAGTGCTTGGGGGATAACTTCGTGGTTTCCATGATTGGGGATGAAACGGCTGCGAGCCAACCAGCAGCTATCTTGGATGCATCAATCGCACCCTCTCTCACTTGGCAATACGAGGAGGGATTTTTGTCCAGCAGCACCGGGTCAGGTAGTGAGCCGGAATCTGATTCCACCGAGTCTTGTGAGTCGGAATCAGGTTCCAGCTCGACTGAGTCTGAGTCTGGTACTCCTGGGGATGTTAACCCGGATGCCACAGTCCTGTCTAGGTCGTCTTTTTCCTTTTCTTTGAGTCTGTTGTAACAAAGAATTGGACGATTTGGATGAACTTAATGAGAATGAGGTGAATGTGGTTTCCGAGTATTTCTCTGTGCCCTTGATTTATTGTATTAATTCAGACTTTCAAAACTTTGATGAAAACGACGAGGACGAAGTTCCTCCGGTTTTACAACGTTTAATTGAGCAAGAGCAAGAGAGATTTGTTAAACCATTAATGGATGAAATCACTACCGTGAACATTGGTACTGAGGAGGACCCGCGGCTGGTCCAGATCGGGTCCACGTTGTCTTCGGAGGAACGCGAGCGCTTAGTCGCTTTATTAAAAGATTTCAAAGATGTTTTCGCGTGGTCCTACGAAGACATGCCTGGAATCGATCCTGAGATTGTACAGCATCGGATCCCCCTTGACCCCGAGGCCCGACCTGTCAAGCAGAAACTCAGAAGGATCCGCCCGGATTGGGCTCTTAAGATTAAGGAAGAGGTCACCAAGCAAATCGACGCAGGCTTCCTGCTGGTATCTGAATATCCGACTTGGTTGGCCAACATTGTTCCGGTGCCGAAGAAAGATGGCAGGATCCGGGTGTGTGTAGACTTCAGGGATTTGAACAGGCTAGTCCGAAGGACGACTTTCCCTTACCGCACATCGATGAGTTGGTAGACTTCACAGCAGGGCATGCATTGCTCTCATTCATGGATGGCTTCTCAGGATACAACCAGATAGTGATGGCACCAGAAGACCGGGAAAAGACTGCATTCACCACCCCGTGGGGGACATACTGCTACCGGGTAATGCCGTTTGGGTTGAAGAACGCTGGAGCTACTTATCAACGGGCCGCGACCACAATACTACATGATATGATCCACAAAGAGGTTGAGGTGTATGTGGACGACATGATTGTCAAGTCCAAGGAAAGAGAGGGCCACTACACCGCCTTGCATAAGTTTTTCCAAAGGATCAGGGAATTCCGGTTGCGGCTAAACCCTCAGAAATGTACATTTGGTGTTACAGCGGGAAAAATGCTGGGGTTTCTGATTACACAAAGAGGCATCGAGGTCGATCCTTCCAAAATCAAGGCCATCTTAGAAATGCCACCACCAAGGACTGAAAAGGAGGTGCGAGGCTTTCTGGGTAAAGTGCAATTCATAAGACGGTTTATCTCAAAATTAACCTTGACTTGTGAACCACTTTTTGGTCTCCTGAAGAAAGGAAGAAGTTCCAATGGGACGGCCGATGTCAAGCTGCATTTGAACAGATTAAAGAATATTACAGAACCCGCCCGTGTTGTCACCGCCATAACCGGGAAACCGTTGATTTTGTATCTGTCAGTAACTGAAACTACAATGGGCTGCATGCTTGCACAAGAATCAGAAGACAAGGTGGAGAGAGCCATCTACTATCTCAGCAAGAAGATGCTGGAGTATGAGACCCGATATACACCGCTGGAAAAGGCTTGCTTAGCTTTGGTATGGGCTACCAGGAAGCTGCGGCACTACCTGTTAGCTCACTCTGTAATGTTGGTTTCACGACTTGATCCCATCAAATATCTCTTCGAGAAACCAGCGCTTACGGGTAGGCTAGCTCGTTGGTTGCTGTTGCTCTCCGAATTTGATCTCACGTACGTGACACGCAAGTCAGTGAAAGGAAGAGCAGTGGCAGAGTTCCTTGCCGACCACCCGGTTGAGGGGGATGAAGCAGTTGAGTACCTGTTCCCGGATGAATCAATTCTGCATATCGACGATGAAACTTGGACGATGTACTTTGACGGAGCGTCAAATCAACATGGGTATGGGATAGGAGTGTTGCTGATAGCACCCGACAATTCCCGTATCCCTCTAGCCTTCAAACTCCGATTCAAAGTCTCGAACAACGAAGCAGAATACGAGGCGTGCATCGCTGGTCTAGAAGCAGCCCTGGAACTAGGGGCAAGACGGTTGGACGTCATTGGGGACTCGAACCTTGTTGTGTCTCAAGCTAAAGGAGACTGGAAAGTAAAAGAGGAAAAGATGATGATGTATCACCAAACCTTGGATTTGCTGATTCCTCGGTTTGAGAAGCTAAGTTTTACTCATCTACTAAGAGAGAACAACAGGTTCGCAGATTCTTTAGCAACTCTATCTTCTATGATAGACATCCCGTGTGGAGTCCGGATGCGTCCAGTCATCATCGACCAGAAATTTGCACCTGCCTATGAGTCGATTGCAGCCATAGATGAAGTTCAGG
>JAPPVO010000029.1:147653922-147687734 GCA_030407325.1 Camellia japonica
CCCTTCTCTTGGTGGCCCAGAGCATGAGGTTGTTGAAACTCTGCCCTTTTAACTTTCAGCGCCTTGTTATCACACCACAAACCATCAGCCTTCAGAATCGCCATCTCTGCCGCCACCTCACAATCATATCGAACAAAACCAAATATGAAACCTAATACTCTTCTCCTCTTCCTTGGTATGAACGCATCCTTGACCACACCAAACTTTCTAAAAAGATTGAATAATCCTTTAGCATCCATGGACTCAGGGATGCTGTCCACAAAAAAGGTAACCACCTTTGTCTTCTTGCGATATCCATCCTGATTTCCTACCATCCTCCTTCTGATCACTGGAATCCAACCTCCATTCACCATTGACTCAAGTGAAGTTCTATGAGTTATTTCTGATAAATTGAATATGTTATGATTAACAGATCGACTTAATTTTTTTTTTTGTGAATGAAATACACAAAATGCCCGACAAAATAAACAGTTCAAATTATCAAAACAAAGATTGTGTTGGGCCCACGGATTTAAACAGCGCCCTTCAGTGCAGATTTTGGATTGGAGTGGATCCTCCTAAAAAAATAATCAAAACAAAACTTTTTGGAAGAGGATCCCTTCCAGTCCATAATATGGACTGCAGCAGGGTTTATGGACTCTATCATGGGTTTCATTTTGATGATTCAAACGTTCATTTTGTTGGGCATTTCATATATTTCATTCATACAAAAAATTATATCGATTCAATAATTATAATATATTCAATTTACAGAGCTTGTCACCAAAAAAAATTGAACAACAACTGTGTTTTTAAAAACAAGCCATTCATTTTTTTGAAGACAATTGTGATAAATTAAATTAGTTATGATTATTGAATTTTTCTAATTTTTTGTGTGATTGAAATAAACTGCCCAACAAAATGAATGATTTAGATTATAGAAACAAGGCCCGTACCACGCATCCGAATAGTACCCTCCTATCTAGATTATGGATTGAAGGAAATCCTCCTAATAAATTTACAAAACCAAAATGACATAAGTGTCAAAATATTACTACCAGTATAATTTGAGAACTTCTATTTCCACACATTATTTCCACTTTGTGTACATCCTTCTCAATTCACATACTTAAAAATATTCTAAATATCGAATTTTACTCAATCCACATACTTTTTATTCCAAATATGCCCTAATTGTAAAATTGTAAGCACACCTTATACACACCCAAAACATAGTGTACACACTCAAACATTGTGCCGTTACTATCAAGACAAACACACACAAAAACATGGTTCCGTTTGTACATCGTTGAAGGTTGAAAAAGTGCAGTTTGTTGTTAATTCAATCTTTCCTATTGAAGCACTCCATTGAATATCCATTCTAGGTTTGTTTTCAATTCAATAAATATATTAATTTACTCAAATTATTTTACTCATTTTCATAGCTTTTTATAAGTTTGTTAAATTTTTACAATTTTTTTTTTATTTATTTATAAATTTCAATTGTTTTTTGAATTAGGTTGACAATGTCAAAAAAAAAAATAAATAAATAACAATATGTCGGTTCGGAAATACAATGTTTAACGGATGTGCTTTATTCGAAAATTGACAATGGAAAATTTTAATTTGGCTCAGAAGTTGATTGTTAAAAAATATATTTTGACTTGGAAGTTGAAGTCCGAAACATTTTTGTATTTTTCAGTTATACATTGTGGAATTATAAGAATAGTTTTGACCTTGTTTACCAAAATGTGCTGAAGGCAAAAAAGCAGAGACAATTTTAAGTACTAAAACTTACGTTTTCAATTTTAGCTTTGTAACGCCCTCAAAATAATAATATTACCCATCAATTTAAACATGCATTGATACAAAAGGTAAATATTCTTCTATTCATCAGAGTAGTTCATTACAATGCGTATTACATGTTAACAACAAAAACAAATGCCTTACGGGTTTACAACTTTTCAAGTTAACACTTGATTACAAAAAAATACCAACTCAATACATATTAAGCCCTTGGCTTGAATTTACATGTAATACATCCAAAGATAACAAAATGACAAAAAGCCTGTCTGCCTCTAGCCTCCCAAGCTATGTCCTTGGAGGTGGCATGCTACCTGTACCTGAAATGATGTCCCATAAGGGTGAGCCACAGTCCAGTAGAAATACACCAAACCAGCTATGAACAATGACTAAAAGATTAGCAGTTGATAGATGGTCACCACAGATACATCCACATATATCACATTCCAGTTTCATGACATTAAGTCTAAGTTACATTTCATTTCTCATTTCTTTTCCAACTTTGAGTTTGAAAACGAGGCTCAACACTTAGCCAAATAACTTAATGAGATTTGGACTCATCTTTAAAATACTTTCAAAATTCATGATGGATACACATTTCAATGCTGTATCGATAACACATAAACCATTTCCACACTTTACGAAAGATACACATTTCAGTGCTGTATCAACATAATATAGAGTCAATTTTATACTCCACAATTGATAAAGATATACATTTTAGTGCTATATCAAATCAATTCGAACACTTCCATAATCAACATTTGATACGCATTGTAGTGCTGTATCAATGTCACACAAAATCCGATTTAGAGGTCCATGCCCTATCTTCCCCTAAACCGTGGAGTACATCCCCTATCTCCTCCCACACAACACATGTATATAAACGTAGATCATATACAATCAATCAATACATACATTTAATGTATTATTCCAGTCGCTGTATTCAATAGCATAACCAAACGATTAGTTTCAGTTTACCTAATCAACATGCATTGTCTACAACAATCAAGACTATCCTCCACCGATAGCCCAAGGCAGTTATTTCTAAACAGAAAATAAATGCATCAAATGAATATATTATCAACATTCACAATCCAATTCTTCATTTCTCCAAATTAATTATACAAATTAATTTAACTATGTAATTAGGGCATTTTCCCCATAAGTTACATAACAACCCTAAGGTTCCATTTTCGTTCATAATCCAACATTTAACTCATTTTTCTATGCCAAACATGCATATTGGTTTATTATAAACAAAACCCCAACTTTTGTAAAATTACACAAAAGACCCAAACTTTCTCATAATTACTCAACAATCCCCAACTTATCAAAATGCTAAAACTCAAAGACAAAGCTCATAAGAAAGAGTAGGGTATCCCTACCTCGAAGTTTGAGCTCAAACGGAGATGAAGACCAAAATCCAACGTGCTCCAAATCCCGAATTTTTCAGATTAAATCAAAGCCCAAGTCACCCTCTATCTTTTTAACAAAGGCCCTAGGATAGATTCACACTAGAGGGAGATGAAATCCTAGAGAGAAGACAAGTTTAGAGAGAGAGTGTCTCGGATCTAGGGTTTGAAAAAGAAAAGGGGATGAAAAAGTGATGTTTTCCCCGCTGCTGCCTACTGATATAAAACAGGCTCGCTCGAGCGAAGGATTGGTCGCTCGAGCGACCAGACACAAAGAATACTCGCTTGAGCGAAGAAAGTTTCGCTCGAGCCAAAAACTCGAAGCTTCAGGTTTGCAACCTAGAAGCACGCTCGAGCGACAGAATGCTCGCTCGAGCGAGGAAACTCAAAACATATACCTCGCTCGCTCGAGCGAGGAAACTCAAAACATATACCTCGCTCGCTCGAGCGAAGGAAAGCTCGCTCGCTCGAGCGAAGGAAAGCTCGCTCGAGCCAAGAAACATAGCTCTCAGGTCAAAATGAGACACAGACGCATGCTTGAGCGCAGGACTTCTCGCTCGATCCACCAGGCACAAAACTCGACTCTCGCTCGTGCGACCAAACCCTGGCTCGAGCGAAGGATCCAAACAAAGAGCTCGCTCGAGCGACAAACCTCTCGCTCTAGCGAAGAACCAAAATTCTGGGCAGCAACCATTTACTCCCAAACACAACCAACCTGTAAGAAACCTGCCCAATACATCCTATAACTCAAATACAAAGTATGAAAGGACGTAAACAAGATTTAAACAACTGCTAACGTCCACGGACACAAGTCCGGATCACTGTACAACAAGGGATAAAACCCGGGATCGCTATAAGCTTTGTTATAAATGATAATATCATTATCAAAAGAGAAAATACTATTTTGCCTCCCAAATCATTACAATCAATTTGATACTCAAACTTTATTTTATTTCAATTTGACACCTAAACTTTTGTAAATTTGATCAATTTTCCGTTGTCTGATTCCGTCTATAATCAAACGGAATGTTCTGACGTGACATCAAATTTCATTTGAAACTTTATTTTACCCACCAAACTATACATTAAAAATCAATTAGCCTCCCAAATATTAAAAAAAATAAATTTGAATATTTAATTAATAATTTTTATCTCAAAATGAAAAAAAATTAAATTTTAAATAAAAAAAATTAAGTATTATTAGTCTTATTGAGTATCCTTTTGACAGTAATTGCTAACTTTTGCATTAAATTGTCATTCAATTAATGATACGACCGAATAAGTAATCTCGATTTTGTAGGCAAATCTCGACATATTCATTTTTATTGTACAATATAAATTTTCAAATTTCAAAAGAAGATGTTACTCTCATAATAAATGTGATCTAAATTTTACTCACTCAATTTTGAAATTATTATTAGTTAATCAATTCTATTGAAATTAATTTGAGAAATAAATTTGTCACAATTGCACGCACGCATGCACAGAGTAGCCAACAAATTTTTGGCTTAATTAGTTTCTCCGGATCGACTCAAGATAAGTTAAGGCTTAAAGAGACAATTCTAAATGAGGATTTTTATATTTTTAATTTTTTTTGCAAAGTAAATTATTTAAATTAAATTTTTTTTCATTATTGAGATAAAAATTTATTTATTAAATATTTAAATTTAATTTTTATTTATATTTGGGAGGCTAATTGATTTTTAAGGTATAATTTGGGAAGTAAAATAGAGTTCTAAATAAAGTTTGGTGTCACGTCATCATATTTCGTTTGATTGTAGATGGAATTAGACAGCGAGGGATAAATTGATCAAATTTCAAAAGGTTTAAGTGTCAAATTAAAATAAAATAAACTTTAGATATCAAATTGATTTTCGTGTAATAATTTGGCAGAAAAAATATTTTCTCCTATCAAAATCTAAATTTTCGTCTTACAAATCTTTCATGACACTAAAAAATGAGGATAGAATTTGATTGGAGAATAGAGACTCAATAGATTGAGTGGCTTTGAGAATTAAAGTAAGCTAATAATGTGTTAACTTAATTAGGATGATAATGGATTGGACAAGATGAGTGCTTTGCGATGTGATAATGGAGTGGTCTCCTTTGTAAATTATATATCAGTTCTGATTCGTAGCTCAAAATTCGGAGGCTCGAATTTGGCTCGACACCAAAACGACGTCGTTTTGGTGTCTTCTTCTTCTTCTTCTTCTTTTTTTTTTTTTTTTTTTTTTTTCGTGTTTTATCTGGTTCAGCTGATGTTCATCTTCTTCATTGATGTTCATCTTCTTCATTGATGTTGATCTGGTTCAAATAAATTCGAATTTATGATCTTTATTGATGTTTCAAAAATAAATTATTTCTAGATGTTCATCTGTTCATAACAACACAGATTTTCAATACAGATTCATCATCTTCACAGATCTTCAGGAATAGATTGATAATTTAGATCTTCATCATAATAAAGATTAAAAACACAGATCTGTGAAGATTTTAGATCTAATTTATCAACACAAATCTAAAAACACTGATTTTAGATCTAATTTATCAACACAGATTTTAGATCTTCACAGATCTAAAAACACAGATCTTATGAATCTTTTAGATCTAATTTATCAACACAGATCTTCATCATAATAAATTAAGAAGAAGAAGAAGGAAAGAAGAAAAAAAAATCAATCAAAAAAAAAAAAAAAAATCTGGCTGCTGAGTTTTCCCTAGGAATGGCAACGGGGCGGGGCGGGGCGGGGCCGGGGATCACCCTCCCCGTCCCCGATCCCCGATGGAAAAAAATCCCCCGGCCCCGGCCCGGCCCCGATCCCCGATGGGGAACTTGTCACCGTCCCCATCCCCGTCCCCTAACGGGGATCGGGTTTCCCCGACCCCGAATATTCCCCGCCCAAATCTGTCTCAACATCAACAACTTTTAACATCAACAAAATCATCAAAAAAAAAAATCATCAATCAACAGATGTAAGTGTGCATCATCAATCAAGAACATCAACATGCATCAACTACCCAAAAAAAAAAAAAATCTGAGTGTGTATCATCAATCAAGAACATCATCAACTACCAAAAAAAAAAGAGAGAAAGAGACAGATCTGTGTGCATCATCAATCAACACAGATCTGAGATTTGTGTCATCAAGCAGATCTGAGTCGGCGATGGTGATGATTTGTGTCATCAAACAGATCTGAGTCGGCGATGGTGACTGCGACGAAGGTGGACCACGGTGGTTGAGATCGGCGATGGTAGTTGATATCTACGATGGTGGCTGAGATCGGCGATGGTAGACGAACAACGGTGGTTGAGATCGGCGATGGCTGCGATGGACAACGGAGGACTGCGATGGACTACGAGAGTGAGAGAGAGAGACACTGAGTGAGTGAGAGGAAGAGAGAGAGGTGAGAGGCAGTGAGGGGATGAGAACCAGAGAGTAGGAAGAGAGTGCAAATGAAAGAGAGAGAACGAGAGACGGAACCAAAAAATATATAAAGTATATTTCATATTTATATATTCTCATAAGTAAACACTATACACTAAACATATATATATATATATAGATATACATACGCGGGGAATAATCGGGGAGTGGTCGGGGTGGGGATCGGGGGCGGGGTCGGGCCGGGGCCGGGGCCGGGGCTGAAATCTGTATCCCCGTCCCCGGCCCGTGTATCATCGGGGATGAAATTTTGAATACCGTCCCCGTCCCCACGGGGATATTTTTCGGGGAATCACCACTCAATTCGGGGTCGGGGGGTCGGGTCCCCGTTGGGCCGGGTCTCCATTGCCATCCCTAGTTTTCCCTCACCAACAGACAGAAAAATTTGGTTCTGCAGATCCCTTTCATCCTCACCGACTGCCATCATCCAGATCAAGTTTTTTTTTTGAACATCTTCAGACTTTGAACATCTTCATCATCTTCAACATCATCGTCATCTTCATCAGCAAAATTTGGGGCGACCCTCTTCCCCCTTCCTTCTCTCTTTTCTTTTTTCTTCTCTCTCTCTCTTCCTTCGTCCCTCTCTTTCTATCTGCTTCAGATTAGAAGAGAAAAAAATATATATATAAAACAGCATCGTTTTATAAATTCGAGCAAATCTCGTGCCAAAGTTTTCAAGCTACCAGCCATTTTTCATTATATATTTTAGTTAAAAAGTTAAATGTCATTATAAGTTGTCACATTACTCTTTCTATTTTTTTGCACATCTTTTTATAAAAACTTAAAAAATTATTAAAATAGTCAATTCCTAAACGTGACCTGGGTGAGAAAAAATAGAGGATAACAGGGTTTAGTATTTTTTGTAATGGATGTGTCATGAGATTTTTTATAACTTCAAGTGGGGTTGTTAACTAATGTCTATATTAGTAATTTTTATAGGTTTAAAATTGTAAAAAAATTATTTTTCATTAAGGTCTCGTTTGGCAAGTGTCCATTTTAGTCAAAAAGTCAAAAAGTTACTAAAAAAATTAAAAAGCCAACAACCCATACTAAAAAGTCAAAGATTTTATTTTCTCTCTACTTTTTGTACATCTTTTCATAAAAAGTCAAAAAATTATCCTAAACATATTAATTTTTTTTACATCATATTTTAACTAAAAAAATTAAAAAATTACTAAAAAAAATCTATTCCTAAACGAGGCCTAGTATGTATACAAAATATAAATAGAATGTGGAAATAAAATTTTCCTTCAAATTTACCTGATAGGAAACAATTAACAATATATAAATTTTTATCTGGTAGCCAAAGCGTGTCCCAAATAATTTACTGCTCTAGTTGAAAATACACTTTCAGTTATTATTATACTAGCCTATCACCCGTGCTGCACGGGATAATTATAGATATTTATATTTATTTTTATTTTTTTTAATATATAAATTAAATACATAGGGTTTGACCGAGGAGTTTGAAAGAATTTAATAAGTGTTTATTTATTTATTTAAGAGGCATTTACACAATAATTACATGGGTCTCTTGGGGATGCAAAAAGTAAGGAAATTAGGATTTCATTTATTGCGTTATTCATTTAATAAGTGTAATTATTATAAATTAAGTGTTTATTGTAATCAATAATGTAATTATTACAATCTTTGAATTTATTATTGTAATCAATAGTGTAATTATTACAATCTTTGAACCAATCACCAATCACCAAGTCAATTTTTTTTAAAAAAAAATTAAAAAATCAAGAAATTAGGATTGACATGTTAGAAGTTCTACAAACCTTGGGTTTTAGAAGACCATTTTCCTTAATATATAGATTACGACCTAATCAAGAAAATCAACCCGAAGTCTTGGGTCATATATGATCACGTTGTCAACGTTGTCAACGTCTTCTTCTACTCTCTCTCATCGTACTGTCTCTATCAAATGCTTGTTTGGTAAAATTTATTTTTAACTTATTTTAATTTTTAACTTAATTTAAATTATTTTAATGTGTTTAATTCAGTTTAATAATACAATTTATAATTTTTTGTAAGTCAAAAATCAATTTATTCATTGAGTGGGGGAAGAAAAGCTTAATTTATAAGTCAAAAATCAGCTTATATTTACAGCTATAAGCAGTGCCGGCCCTGGGCATTGGCCAACAAGGCCATGGCCTAGGGCCCTCAAAATAGACCTAAAAAAGGGACATCTTTTATTGTGGTATAGTGTAATATATTAGGTATGTTTTAAGTTAAAAAAAAAATTAAAGAGAAAATACAAATTAACTTAAAATAAATTGACCCATTAAAAAATTAAAAGGCCCATTCAAAAAAATTAACATTGTAATCCACTAAAAATAGACCCAAAAAAGGGTCCTCCTATTATAGTTTACAGCAGTGATTTAGACCCCTTTAAACTTCAACCCCCACCCCCACACACGTGGCGGGTGGTGATTGGAGGAGAAGAAAAAAAAGAAAAAGAAAAAGAAAAAGAAAAGGTGACCAATCAAAAAAGAAAGGGGGTGAAGGGAAAGGGCGTCTCAATCTTTATTCTATAGCTTATTGTAATATATTAGGTATATTTTAAATCTAAAAAAAAATTAAGGAAGACCCAAATAACTTAAAATAAATTGACCTATTAAAAAATTGAAAGGCCCATTTAAAATAATTAGCATTGTTATTCATTGAAAATGATTTTGCAAAAAAATAGATTATACAAGTATGATTAATTTATTTGCTTCTAAAAATGCAAGAAGAGCGAGGATTAAACGACACTTATTAATTGTTGTAATGTAATACTAAGTATTTTTTGTAATTTTAACACAAATTTTATCTTTTATCTTCATTTTTTTTTCATTTTTTTTCATTCAATAAAAAAAAAAAATATGAAGGGTCCCAAAAATTTATTAGTTGATTATTGGCTTTGGGCCCCGAAAATCTCAGAGCCGGGCCTATAAACTATTAGGTTATAAGTTATAATCACTTTCCCACAACTCTACCAAACAGGGCCAGAGTCTTCTTGTTCAGTGCACAAACATGTGAACATGTTTTACAGATTCATGGCTAAGACCTCGTTGGCAACATTACATTTTAGGTAAAAAATTATTATTAATTGTCACATTATTTTTTTTATTTTTCTATACATGTTTTTATAAAAAATTTAAAAATTATTAAAATAATCTATTTTCAAATGAGGTTGGAGGTTGGATTTTTTTTTTGTTTTTTATTTTTTTTATCAGCCAAAAAAGACCTTTTTGTCGGTGAAGAAAGCTAGAGAGCTCCAAAGGTCCACTTCGTGCTTTATGTCGGTGATGGTTTGGTGATGATGATCAAGAGGTGATGAGGAGGGTTGTGGTTCCGACATCGTACTTGATGAACCCAATCTTCAAGCAATCACTAGACAAGGCTGCAGAGGAATATGGCTTCCATAGCCAGAAAAGGGATTGTTCCTCCTCGTTCTGAATCTTCCTTTCAACGGCTCTTTGATTTTATTGCCAAGAGATCATAGTCATCATCAGACAGACATAGAAATAGATCACATAATAGAATATAAAATAGAATTAACACAGAATATGTAGCAAATAGATAAGATTTTATGAATTTTTTTTTTTTTTTGGGTACATAAAATTTATGAAATTTATTGAGAAATATACATTGGTGTTTAATTATGTGATTAGTTTTTTGAGTTTTTAGATAATGGGGAATTTTTTCTCCTTTTTGTTTGCCTTTTCTTTTCTTTTTTTTGTTAAATTCTTCTTAGTCATTGGTAAATACAATGCTAATGTTTAACAAGAAATCTAAGTTCTTTTCTTCCATTGGTATTTATGATCTTCTTACACTTTCTAAAGACAATGACCAATAATCACATAGAAGACGAAGTATTTTAATCTATGTGCCTAACAAAATAAACTGTGATTGAACTCTCTCGAAAACTCAAAAGGAATGATGAATGCATATAGAAAAAACTGATGCAATAGGGGATGGAATATATAGAGTTGTGATTGTACAGATGCATCCTCCCATGGCGAAGATATGCTACAAAAGAGATGCACTTCAAAGGTGTTGGAACAAAAATATAAATAAATTTTGTCCAAAATAAAAATACCACATGGGGTCGAATCTAACTCAATTCAACAACTCAACCTAACCCAACCCAATCCAATCCAGCTTGACCAGGGCAGGGGCGATTCCACATGGAATGATGTCCCAGGACACCATTATGCCTTTAAAAATGTTTATTATTGGAAAATTAGTCTAAGGTCCCTCTTCTATTTTTAGTAATGGAAGAGATTCACAATATTATTTTATGATGTCTAAGATCCTTCAATTCCACACCCATATATACGGATGGCAACGGGCCGAGGCGGGGTTGGGGATCACATTCTCCATCCTCAATCCTCGATGGTGAAAATTCCTCCGTTCTCGGCCTCGATCCTCGATGGGGAACCTATCACCGTCCTCGCCTTCGCCCCCTAACAGGGATTGGGTTTCCCCAACCCCGAAAATTCCTTGGCCAAAAAAAAAAAAAAAAAAAAAAACAGAAATAGTTTGGTCAAGATCATCGGAGTCGATGATTTCACCTCCAAAATCAACAGAAACAAACATGAATTTCATCAAAATAGGCTCAAATCATACCCACATTCAATAACAATTTCTACAATCATTTATCAAATCTCAAATGTAAGGAAGACCCACCAAAGATTAAAAGCGAAAGAGAGGAGGAGAAAGAGAGAAAAAGAGTTCCATACCTGGGTTGGAGGCCTCAGATCAGTGTTGGAGGAAATGGAGGAGGTGGAGGTCCAAGAGAGAAGCAGTGATGGGTTGAGAGAGTTCCATACCTGTGTCAAAAAGCTCATTCAAGCCACCATGGCCCTTACGGCCGTCGTCATCCCTATAGAGAGAAGAGAGAGAGGAGGAGAGAGAGGGCATAGAGAAGAGAGAGAGAGAGAGAGAGAGAGAGAGAGAGATATTTGAGTCTTGAGGTTTGTAAAGTGAGGTGAGTGTAAATAAGGGGATGTCGGGGACCGGAGCGGGGCCGGGGTCGGGACCAGGGTGAAGGAATCTATCCTCATTCCTAACCCAAAAATCATTGGGGATCTATTTTTTGATACCAGCCCCGGCCTTATAGGGGATAATTTTCAGAAAAAACTTGACTTATTGGGACGAGACTGTTTAGGTCCCCGTTGGACCGAGTTCAAATTGTCATCCTTACCCATATACCACAGAGAAATTTGATTATGAATCCTAACCCCAGCCTATGACGCCTACTCTCATTATCCTCGCATTCTTCTTTCGATTCCAAATCCTAACCCTAATCTACGACGCCTACCCTCTCTAACTCATCTCTGTCATTTGCGAGATCTGGTTCGGTATATTCTCGACTAGTTCCTCAAATGGTTCCTCATCACTCACGATACCTACCTGACCTCCTTTTCCTGCGCTTTGAGCGTGACGGCGAGCCCAACCACCTCTCTTCGGCCGACTTCTTTGTCACTACTATTGATCCTCTCAAGGAGCCTCCCATTATCACGGCCAACACCATTTTGTCCATCTTGGCTGTCGATTATCTCGTTGACAAAGTCAATTGTTATGTCTCCGATGATGGGGCTTTCATGTTGTTGTTTGATACGATGGCGGAGACTGCCGAGTTTGCCAGGAGGTGGGTGCCTTTTTGTAAGAAACATTGTGTGAAGCCGAGGACGCCGGAGTTTTACTTCTCGAAGAAGATTGATTATTTGAAGGATAAGGTTCAGCCAACTTTTGTCAAGGAGAGAAGAGCTATGAAGGTAACTACTACTACTACTACTTCTCTAATTTTAATACTATCTTTGTTTAAACATTAAATTCAATTTAGGGAAAAAAAGAAAATTGTAAAAAATGTTTCTTGGATTGGAAAGACTGCATTCATCTATTTGGGTGGAATGTTAGATTTTGAACAAATGGCTGTCTAAGAGAGGTAGAGGTTGTTGATTTGCATTGCAGTGAGAATATGAAGAGTTCAAATGGCTGTCTGGTTTGGAGAGAAGATGATGGGGCTTCCATGTTGGTTTGGAGAGAATTTCTCTAGTTTGGACTAGAGAAATTCAAAACTAGATGGTTGTTGTTGTTGAAGGTAGAGAAATGATAAACAAATCAGAGAAAATTATAAGTAAATCAGAGAGAATTTCTGTGGTTGAATTGCATTTTTTCTAGTTTGGACCAGAGAAATTCTCTGGTTTTAAACCAGAGAATTTCTTTGGTTTGGATTGAATTTTCTTTGGTTTGAACCAGAGAATTTCTCTGGATTAAATTTTTTCTGGTTTGATTTGAGGGATCTTAAACATTATGAAAATATTAAATGTCTTTTATGTTTTAAAATCTTAATACCAGGGATTTTTAAAAAAATCTCATATTATTATTGTTTTATTTAATGTAGTTTAATTTTATTAAAAAATGGTAGGACCCCATCAAATGAGGATCTACACTCACTACTGTTTGAGAAATTCGAATCACTTTATTTAGTTGACCATTGTTAAAACAGATTTTGAATTGTTTTTCTTCTTATCTTTAGTGAACTTTTTTAATTTTAAGCAACCTTTTAGATTTACTTAATCTCGATAATATTTAAAAAGTAAAATATTTATAAATTTTTTTTAAAATTCACTAAATAGAAAATTTCAGTATATATATTTATTATTTTTTGTATTTATTGAATTTTCTTTGGATTTTTTTAAAATATTTTTTTATACATCTAGATTGGGTGCATTTAAAAAAAAAAGGACTAAAATATAAATTTTTTTTTTTTCTAAAGACAACAAAATACGAAAAATAAAAAATTTAAATTATTTTTGAAAACTCGAAACCAAACAAAGTGAATGTTATTTAGTTTTAAAATTATTTTCCTTATAAAATTTATGAAACTTAAACATGTGCAGGTGCCGTTTGGTAACACTTACGTTTTCAGTTTTCTGTTTATATTTATAAAAATTTAAAAAATCGAAATAAAAAACTTGTTTGGTAAAATTTTTGATTTATAAATCAGTGGTCTCAGTTTATAAATTTGGCCAAAAAATGAAAACACAAAAAATGTGTTTCCGTTTTGAGTTTTGAGTTTTTTTTTTTTTTATCACCCAACACTAGCCACCACCACCACCATTTTCCACCACTGTCTTCCGCCACTACCACCCCACCCACCCCCCACCACCACTCACCACCCACCACCACCCACCACTCACCACCATCGCCCACCCCTCGCCACCACCACCACCTGCCATCCACCCGACACACCCACCACCCGCCACTACCATCCACCGCCCGCCACCACCACCCGTCACCTATTTGCCACCACCACTCACCACCCACCTGCCACCACCATCCACCACTTGCCACCACCAGCCACCACCACCACCTACTACCCACCCGCCACCCACCTACCACCACCACCTACCACCCACTCGCTACCACCTACCACCCGCCACCATCACCGACCGACCCACCACCACTACCACCCGCCACCACCTGCGCATCCGCCACCCACCTGCCACCACCACCCACTACCTGCCACCACCACTCGCTACCACCCACCACCGTCACCCACCCACCTACCATCACCACCCACCACCCACCACCCATCCGCCACCACCCACCGCCACCCGCCACCCACCACCTGCCACCACCCACCACCCGCTATCGTCACCCACCAGCACCACCCGCCACCACCCGCCATCCGCCACCCACCTGCCACCACTACCCATCACCCGCCACCACCACCACTACCCATCACCCGTCACCCACCCAAACGTAAATGTATATCACATTGATTTAGATAATATTTAAAAAGTAAAATATTTATAATTTTTTTTTAAAATTCACTAAATAGAAAATTTCAGTATATATATTTATTATTTTTTGTATTTATTGAATTTCTTTGGATGTTTTTAAAAATATTTTTTTATACATCTAGATTGGGTGCATTTAAAAAAAAAAGGACTAAAATATAATTTTTTTTTTCTAAAGACAACAAAATACGAAAAATTAAAAATTTAAATTATTTGTGAAAACTCGAAACCAAACAAAGTGAATGTTATTTAGTTTTAAAATTATTTTCCTTATAAAATTTGTGAAACTTAAACATGTGCAGTAACTCCATTTATCAAAATTTCTAAAGTCGCCGCTGAGAAGGGCACCGCAGATGCAGGTGGTCCAACACTTTGGCTAAATTCTCCTTTCTCCATGATACGTGGTTGTCCTAGACTCATATTAAATGAAGAATTATATATTAACTCAATATGGATTTTCTATAAAATCAATATGATATACATTTTAAGTATACATGGTGATTTTGGAGTCTCAATTTCTCATTATTTTTAATAGTTTTGACCAAATAAAAATTTTTATTAACCTATACATAAAAGTGAAGGCATTACAATATACACCACTTAAAATAACATGTGAATTCCACCTTATTTTGACTTAAAATGACTGAAAATTATTTTACAAAACTATTTTTTCTAACAACAATTTGGGTGGTCTTATTGACACATATTTGTTGTGAAGTTAATTTCACAATTAATTAATCAATGACATAGAAAAAAAAATTGACGGTGAAGTAATATTCACTCACTTTTATATCAAATTACTTAATAATTTTCGGCTTTTGACAAGTAATTTTAAACCATGGAATAATGTTTAATGTTTCCAACAATCTGCACCAAGCTTATTTAAGCTTAGGGAATGATAGTCCCTGTTTGGTGTCATATTTTTCAAATGAAAAATTAATAATTAAAAAATTAAAGTTTAAAACGCACTTCTCCCAATCTCTAAATAATTAATTAATATAAGTTATTTTTGTCTCGTAACATTTAAATATTTAATTTATGTAAATTATTTTTATCTCGTAACTCGTGAACAAAAATTACAATAACTTTTTTAATAATCATTTTAAGTAGATGTATTTTTAACTCACTAATATAAAATAAACCAATAAAATTTTAATATTTAATAATTTGTTATAATAATATAATAAATACCACATGAATTAATAAACTAAATTATAAAACTTGCTACCAGTTACAATACTATTTTAATCGTGTCACCATACTAAATAAAAATAAACCATTCAGTAAAAAAATAATCAAAACAAAACTTTTTGAAGGAGGATTCCCTCCCGTCTATAATTTGGATAATTGGAGGATTTTTTTAGGATATGTGGGGTCTATCACAGGTATTGTTTCAATATTCAAATAGTTTATTTTATCAAATATTTTATGTAATTTATTTACACAAAAAATTAGATTGATTCGATAATCCAAACTATTCAATTTATTGTGCTTGTACCAAAAAAATTGAATGACACTTGTGTTTTTAAAAATTAGCCATTGTTTTTTTTTTTTTTTTTGAAAACAATTGCGATAAATTAAATATGTTACAATTATCAAATTTTTTTAATTTTTTATGTAAATGAAATATACCAACTGTCCAACAAAATGAACGTCCTGCAATACGCTCCCAAATAGCATCCTCCAATTTAGATTATGACTCCTTAAATAAATTTTGAAAACTAAAATGAGCCAATATAATGTACTTGAATAGAAAACAGTTATTGGGCTAACAATATATAAATTTCTATCAGGTAACCAAAGCGCGTGCCAAATAAATTGACCATTCCAAATACACTTTCAGTTATTATTTAATTAATTAAAGCATTAGTAAAATAAGACCTAATCAAGAAAATCACCCCGCAGTCTTGGGTCTTATATGATCACGTTTTCAACACTGTTGTTGACTCAGGACACCTAGTAAAATAAAAGCTTCTACTCTCTCTCTCTCTCTCTCTCTCTCTCTCTCTCTCTCTCACACAGTATAAATCCCAATTATGAAATATTATCCCCAATTATGAAATATTATCCCCAATTGTGAATAATTTTGGAACATAATTTGCCAATATATAAATATATATTTTATATAAAGTACAAATTTCAAAACCACAGAACCAAGTAAATTATGTGAAACTCATTACGTATTTTATTTACAAATTTATAAAAATGGATGTTGGTTTAAATTTGTGTACCTGAATCATTTGATTCGCATCTTCAGGAGACTTCTTTTGTCCACGACGAGCACGGGCTTCCATATCTTGTAGCTCTTGATTCAAGGATGCACATTCAACCTGATGGCAGATGATGAAGATCATGTGGACTTACATAGCAAGAATGGGAAATAAACCTTCATTTTGAAGAACTAAAGATACCTCCAACAATGCCACCTTCTGCTCAAGTTCTGCCACCTTAGCTGTTCTTTCATCTGCTGTTCTCTAAGGGAAGCAATGAACAAAATTAAATCAAGATTGTAGAAATATAAGTCAAATTATCAAATGAATCATCACAAAGTCACTAGAAAGAAGAACACGCATTAGCTACAATGAAGCATGAACATGAACACGAACACGAACACGAGCATGCATAATCCAGACAAAGCAGAGCATTGGTGAAGATTCGTTTAGAAAAATGAGTTGTTTCCTACAGCATAATCCACATTTCCAACTAAGTCAAAAAAATAAATAAAATAAAAAAAAATAAAAAGAAAAAGAAAAAGAAAAAAGAAAACAATTATAGCAGGTTCATTGATTACCAAAATCATCTCATATTAGAGGAATGAATCAAATAACTTGGTCGAGATGGTTTCACAGGCATGATACATGCTTCTAGGTCACATCACATTCACCAATTGAAGATAATATGGTATACATAATTTTGGTGTTATTAAAGATCTAGCTTCTAGGTCACATCACATTCACCAATTGAGGGAGATAGACTCCTACTGCAATTACTTGCATATTACTGACTTTCACGGTAACAATATCCTGAAAAGTAACCCATAGAACCATGACACGGAGAATATGTGAATGCTAGTATAATTAACCAATCTAAGTAACACCAGCAATCAATCCCTTGCTTGAATACAGATGTTCCAACAAACATGCACATATTAACACAATAACATGTTCAAGGAGGTGATAAAAAAATTACTTCAAACATCTCGAGAAACAAGATCCACTGCTGTGCTCATAGTGATAACGACCACACTTCTCTCTCTCTCTCTCTCTCTCTCTCTCTCTTGTAATCTTATCTTTATCTTATCATCCTCATCATCTATCTATCCCTTATTACTGTAGACACCTCATTTTTGACCGCCCTCAAGACTTGGGCATTACTGATGGTTTGCTCGGTGTTGAGAGATGTGCAGGGCACAGGTTCAATTTCTTCGGCAAGAAGAGAGGAAAATCTTTCCAAACACTTTGTTTAGGGGTTTGGAGTTGAAGAAAAGAGGAAAGGAGAGGAGAAAACTGGTCTGGGAGAAGATCGGCAAAGATCCGGGTAGGAGAGAATCGAGCAGCCCTCGCTAAATCGGGCTTATTCAATTGCATACTTGGAGTTAAGCTATGAGGCCACTATCGTTGGAAAGAAGACTTCCGGGGCTTCACTTTGTACTCAAGAATCTCCCAAAGCCAAGTCCGGGTGGAGGAAATATGATTGGTTGAAGCTGGGCATCATCCCGGTTGGATCGAGTCTGCGCGGCTTCACGGAAAAAGGCATAACTTTTTGCACAGGAGGAATTTTGATGCAAGGTTTGCGCCATTGGAAAGCTAACTTCCGGGGCTTCAATTTTCATACCCACCGGCACTTTTTTGACCACGGAATCATCTATCGGCACTATAAAGTGCCGACCGGCAGAAAATAGTGCCGACCGGCACTTTATTTTGGCCGACGACCAAATTTTCTGGCCGGTTTGCACCCTTTGCACCCTCCAAGCCTGGTGCATACCAGCTGTGCCAGCTGGGATGCACAGAACCAGATCCACGTGCATATATGTAGCCATTTTGCACACTTGTGAGCCCTTTGAACCTCCAAACCTTCTAGAATCTTGAACCCTTTGGCCAAGCTTCTTGGAGAAGCTTGGCCAGCTGTTTTAGCTTCCTCTAGAAGCCTTGCACCCCCCCCTTTGAACCCCTTTGACCCTTTTCCCTTTACTTAGCTTGTAAGCTAAGTGCTTTTCTTTGCCTATATAAGGAAGGATTCCTCTCCCTTTGTCTAGGTTGGTGATTTTGAAGCAAAAAACCAGGTATAGAGATATATATCTGGTATAGATACATACAACCCCCCCATCTCTCAAGATATCTCTCATCCAAGCCTCCAAAACTCCATTGTTCTTGGGCCATTTCTTCATCACCACCTAGCACCACCATCACCACTCCATTTCCAACAACTTGGAAGTCTTCTCAGAGGCTAGGAGGCACTGTTTTTCAGTCCAAAAGGCAGCCAAGGCTTGGTCTTCAAGGGTGAGCCCTCATTCTCCATTTTCTAGTCATTTCTTGATCTATTTCTTAGCTCTTCTTTCTTGTACATTTGAGCTCCGACCAAAACTGAAAGTAGCCATGTTTTGAGTTTATTTTCATCTGTCATTAAGGGTCTTACCCTGTTTGAGACCCCCAGCCACTACTTGCTTCATTACCCCTTTGTATGCCATTATCTTGCATAGCATTGTTGGCCCATGAGTAATCTGTTTCGGAGCATCATGTAAACTACAAAGAGGCTTATTTTAAGCCCTTCTTAAACATTGAAGAAGGGCTCAACCTTGTTTGGGACCCCCATGTATGACTTGCTTCATTACCCCTCTTTGGTCCCCTTTTTTGCATGTCTTTTTAGCCTACCATGCTTCTGTTTTTGGGTCTTCGACAGGCCTGAAAAGGGTCTTAGTTTGACCCCCTCTACATGTCTCATGAAGGGTATTTGGCTGTTTGGTGCATCCTTTTGGTACTTCATGTTATACCCCTTTGTGGGCCTTAATCTTGCATTGCATTTTGAGCATGTGTATATACTGTTTTGGGACTTGTCATCTACTGTAAATGTTCATATTTTTGGTCCCTCTTCAGTGTTGTAGAAGGACATTTTTCTGTTTGAGCATTGCATCTATCACTTGCCTCATTGCCTCCCTTGAGGAGCCATTTTTGCATGCCATGTTAGTCCCACTTGTGCTTACTGTCTTGCCATGCTTTGTACTATGAACATGCTTATTTTGGGGCTTTCTAGCTTCTGTCTTCATACTTCATGTTCATATCTTGCATATTTGATATAGCCATAAGCCATTTCATGTACCTAGTTTTGCATTCCGGGAGCGATTCCATGCATTTGGTTCCATTTCGCCATGTTTCGGGGCTGTTTTGCCCCTCATTTTGCTGCTGAAATTTGCATGTTTTGTATGCCATATTCCATGTTATTCCATGTCTCATTAGAGTGCCATTTCGTGCCGTAGGCGCGGTCCTCGGTTTGCGTGCCCGTGTGCACGCATTTCGAGGCATCTCATTTTCATCTAACGGCCTCTTATGTGGGTGTGGCTGAGGCTCTCTCATGTTAGTGTAAGTCCATATTGCATTGCGTATGCCATTTCCTCGGTTTGCGTGCCCGTGTGCACGCATTTTGAGGCATCTCATTTTCATCTCATGGCCGCTGATTTTGGCATGCTTGCGAGTTATCCATGTTAGTTTAAGTCCATCGTTGCATGTTGTTGCATGCCATGTTTGTTTACATGTTTAGGTTGCGAGCCTAGCATACATTGCTCATTTGCATGTTCATGTCGCATACTTAGCCGCCATGCCTAGGTTGCATTTCATTGAGCATGCATCCTTGCCTCTTGACCAATCATGATAGGGGTTGGGGCCCTTTGATTTGTTTTGTGCTTGCATTCCATTTGATATCAAAGTTGCTAACTTGGCTTTCGGGCCATCATGCATTGAAATGCGTGATTGATGGCCCGGGGGTCGAGGGCCATGCTCCCTTGAGTCCATTACATGATAGGGAGTGTGTCCATGCATACATTTGCCTAGAAATTCTATGCCTTGCACTGCTGGTCTGCTGTTGCTGTCAAAACTGTCTTCTGAAGGAATTTTGTGCCGACCGGTAGTATAGAGTGCCGACCGGCAATGTATTTATTGCCGATAGCTTCATTTCCAGCCGGTGGACTTTATACACGGCCGGTGGACATTCTATCCAGCCGGTGATGATCCTTAGGATTCAGGGAGCCTGTTCCAGGACTTTTGCAATTTTCCAGAGAAGCAGGACAGTGAAATGGAGGCAACAGTGGCATGGTGCGGATTTCCGGGCAAGGCGGGCTCAAGCATGCATCATTCACGCATCCCGAGGCGAGCGGCTGTGGCCACCTTTCCTTTTTGCATTTATTTGTTAAATAATTAGAAATTTTGTAATAATTAATTTATTTAGTATTCGGACTGTAATATTTATTTGGTCCTCCGTGTGAGGACATATTTGTAATAAGTGTGGGTGAGTGTGTGTATGTCTTCCAACCCCCATTTCTTTCTTCCCTTTTATTTACCTGCTTATGATGGTAGATTAGGGCATATTTAAAATTAGCATACCTTATGCAATGCATGCGTGCATCCATACATCTGTTTCACATGCACCGGGCTCAGCACATCATACAAACTGCATCGTACTTTCAATTCCAAATTGAATACGTGATAGTTGTAGCATTTCACATGCCATGCTTAGGATAGCCGAGCCTGTCTAGATTGCATCTTTGCATGTGTTGCATTAGCCACTTAACATGAACTAGGACATGCATGTTTGCTAACTAGTTTATTGTTTTGGCACGGAGTACGATGTAAGTATTTATGCTTTAGCATATCGCATGCGTGTGGATGTTAACATAACAGTATGCTTACCATGCGGCTAAGTGCTTATATGAGATAAACTGTTTGAATGCCTGTGGGTGGAGGTTGGATTGCTTGAGTTGGGAAGACTCATTGAAATCCGTGTTTTAGCCTACTTGCGAGTAGCAAATTCCGAAACGTTTTCAAAACAAACGGATATGCAATGTTTATTTCCAAATTAGGCAATCTAGTCTATACTTGTTTGCCGCGCGCATAACATAGTAATTCTAGGCTAATAATTGGGATAAGAACGCATAAGGTTTTCAAAATCGGGTATCACGGTTAGTAGAGGCCGGTCTTCGGACCGGGCGAAAGGGGGTGCTCATGAGCTGACCTTCCCCGATCGTACCCAAGCTCCCGAGCCAAGACATTTGGTGATGACGGACACGTGGCCTTCGGCACCGAGTCAGGGTTTCCTAAATTTCCCCATTTTAAAAATATTTAGGTGGCGACTCTGTAATCTGGCAAAGCAGTCCATGTTTGGCACTACTTTTTCAAAATCTGTTTTCTCAAACGATTTGCCAGAGTTGGACTCTTTGGTTCAGATTTAGAACCGCAACAAACAAAAAGGGAGTCCGAACTGTAGCGAGGTCCCCCGCGGGCTTGTTACAATTACCTTTTACTTACTGCCTGCCTCTACCTATGCACTTATCTGTGTATGCAGTAAAAACTTACTGTAGGATGTGTTGATGTGAAATTCTCAATTTCTAATACTAATTACTACTCTACTCAGTTCTAGAAATGGCACCTGATACTCCACTGTAGTCTTTGTTGTGCACTCATGTAAATTCTGTAATAATGCTATGATCATACATATATATTTTTATGACAGGACTCACTGTCGTTGAGTATAAGTCTTTTTTAACAAATTTTGAATTAGTGTGATAAACTCACATATGTATCGGTTAAGCTCAGGTATTTTGTTTCTTGTGAGAATTGAACATGAATCCTCCAAAACAAAAATAAAAACAATAGTGAGTTTTCATATTCAATTTTTTAAAAAAGGCTACCTGCATGGATTATTGTGATCGTGCATATGCTCAATCTCATGAACAACATTAGCATTGAATTCATAAGATGTTTCTTTTTTAGAAATGAAATATGTGGAAGTGCATATTATGTGGCAACAGAAGTCCTCCACAGATCTTATAGACTATAGGAGCACACTGTAAAATATATTAAGAACAAAGCATGTTAATGCTACAAGTGAGACAGATAGATATGTAAGGAAAAAAATGTTCGAACAAGGTTGCAACAATTTTGCTTGGACTAACGAACTTTGCTTGAAAAATACTGTAAAATATAGTTGAGAAAAGGGAGATATTCTTTGATGCAAGTGCTGCACGCTAACCTGTTGATGAATTCCCTTCTTTAGCTGAATAATTTCTTGATTAATTGTGTCATCCTCTCTGAGATATAACACACCAAAGATAATGTGAATGCTCTCTGATATTCATTTGTTGATTCATTTCTCTCAAATTAATAGCAGATGAGGAAGGATTGATACAAACCAAAGCTTGTTTCTAGAATCAGACTACCTGGTGAAAAATCAATACGAACGAATGATTCGAATTACAGTGAGTTCAGATGAAGAAGTTGAATACGAATTATAGTGAGTTCAAGTGATCGAAGTAGAGAGATGAATAAGTTGAAATACGAATGAATGATTCGAAGAGACTCACTGAGATGAGAGAGAGAGAGAGAGAGAGAGAGAGAGAGAGAGAGAGAGAGAGATACCGTTGGAGATCTCTTCTTTAGACAACCATGGTGATCTACAGAGCAAAATTGAGAGAGGGATCTTGATCTAACAATGAACCTGGTTACTTAGACACGATCAAATTTGGGGAAAATGAAAGTCTAGGGCAAGATATAAATCAACGATCGAGCGATTTGGGGAAATGAGAGTTTAAGAGAAAAGGAAAATATAAATTGGACTGAGTGGTACTGGTGCCTAATGGTGGGCTCGCAAGTTTTTGTTTGAAAATGTAAGTTCCAATAGTTGCTTCGGCTGATTTGCCGTTGCAAATAATATTTTTTGCAACGGTCAAATAATCAGTCGCAAAAAAATAGACGCAAAGAGTAACTTTTCTAGTAGTGAATATATCAAATTACTTAATAATTTTCGGCTTTTGACAAGTAATTTTAAACCATGGAATAATGTTTAATGTTTCCAACAATCTGCACCAAGCTTATTTAAGCTTAGGGAATGATAGTCCTGTTTGGTGTCATATTTGTCAAATGAAAAATTAATAATTAAAAAATTAAAGTTTAAAACGCACTTCTTCCAATCTCTAAATAATTAATTAATGTAAGTTATTTTTGTCTCGTAACATTTAAATATTTAATTTATGTAAATTATTTTTGTCTCGTAACTCGTGAACAAAAATTACAATAACTTTTTTAATAATCATTTTAAGTAGATGTATTTTTAACTCACTAATATAAAATAAACCAATAAAATTTTAATATTTAATAATTTGTTATAATAATATAATAAATACAACATGAATTAATAAACCAAATTATAAAACTTGCTATCAGTTACATTACTGTTTTAATCGTGTCACCATGCTAAACAAAAATAAACCATCCAATAAAAAATTAATCAAAACAAAACTTTTTGAAGAAGGATTCCCCCCGGTCTATAATTTGGATAATTGGGGAATTTTTTTAGGATTTGTGGGGTCCATCATAGGTATTGTTTTAATATTCAAATAGTTCATTTTACCAGATATTTCATAAAATTTATTCACACAAAAAATTAGATCAATCCGATAATCCAAACTATTCAATTTATCGCGGTTGTCACCAAAAAAATTGAATGACACTTGTGTTTTTAAAAATTAGCCATTGGTTTTTTTTTTTTTTTTAAACAATTACGATAAATTGAATATGTTACAATTATCAAAATTTTCTAACTTTTTATGTAAATGAAATATACACGGTCGCGCAATACGCTCCCAAATAACATCCTCCAATTTAGATTGTGGACTCCTTAAATAAATTTACAAAACTAAAATGAGCCAATATAATGTACTTAGGGTTGCAAACGAACTGAGCTGAGCTGAGCTGAGCTTTGCTGAGTTCGAGCTCGGCTCGTTTACTTATCGAGCTCGTTTATTGAGCTCGAGCTCGGCTCGATAAGAAACTGGGCTCGAGTTCGGCTCGACTCGTTAATTTTAATGAAACTCGAGTTCGGCTCGGCTCGATGAATTTGTTTTAATATTATTTATACTATTTAATATATAAATAATATAATTATTATATAATTTAAATAAAGATAAACGAGCCGAGCTTAATGAGCAGAGCTTATGCGAGCTCGAACTCGACTCGTTTACTAAACGAACTTAATATTTAAGCTCGAATTCGGCTCGTTTACTAAACAAGCCGAGCCGAACCAAGCCGAACCAAATTTGTTCATAAATAGCTCGGTTCATTAATAGCCCTAAATGTACTAGAATAGAAAACAGTTATTGGGCTAACAATATATAAATTTCTATCTGGTAACCAAAGCGCGTGCCAAATAAATTGACCATTCCAAATACACTTTCAGTTATTATTTAATTAATTAAGCATTAGTAAAATAAGACCTAATCAAGAAAATCACCCCGCAGTCTTTGGTCTTATATGATCACGTTTTCAAGACTGTTGTTGACTCAGGACACCTAGTAAAATAAGGTCATGTTTGATTCACAAGATTAATAGTGAAGTATTAATAATATTATTAGAGCATGTTTGATTTGGTGGATTAGAGTATGGATTAGGATTATTAATCCGTGGGCTCAATTATTCTATGTTTGTTTTAACATTTTGGTTTAGGATTATTAATCCAATAGATAATTAATCCCACAAATTTGTAGGATTATTAGTAATGGGGTAGGGGTGGGATTATTAATCCAATGAATATTAATCCTATTGGATAGTGAATACCACACTAATTTAATAGGATTATTAATACTTCACTATTAATCTTGTGAATCAAACATGACCTTAAATTAGTGTGGTATTCAAAGGGATGGTATATTAGTTGTTTGTGATTGTTCTGGTGCATCCTTCCATGGCGAAGATATGCTACAGAACATATGCACTCCAATGGCATTGGAACAAAAATTTAATAAATTTTGTCCCAAAAATAAATACCATGAAATTTATTCAATAGCTCAACCCAATCCAACTTGGCCGTACAAGCGTGTGGTTAATTATGTTATTATATTAACTCATTATGATTTGTTCTATAAAATCAATGTGATAAAGAGATTAGTGACCATTATTCAACCAACCAAAATTAAATGGTGATTTTGAAAGTCAAATTTCTCATTCATTTTTTAATAGTTTTCACCAAACAAAAATTTGTTATTAACTATACATAAAAGTGAAGGCATTACATTGTGGGTGTTTGGGAAGTGAGTTTTTATGTAGATTTTAGTAGATGTAGGTTTTTATGAGATAAAAAAATTTTAGTGTTTGGAAAGATAGTTGAGTTTTTATGTGGTTGGATGTGATGTTTGTGAGAGAAAAAGTGAAATGATTAGGGGTTGGATGTGATATTTTGTTTGGATGTGTTTTTTTTGGTTTTGCAAAACTTTATCTTTTAGTGGTTTTTATGAGATAAAAAATTTGGGGTGTTGCTTCCCAAACACCACCATGTATACCTACTTTAAAGTAACACGTGAGTTTCACCTTTATTTTGACTTAAAATGACCAAAAATTATTCTTCATGAAAGAGTAAGGCTCGAATTCTGGGGAGCACGAACATCACAAGATAATTGTGTTATACTCTAATTATGACTCTGCCCCTTGTTATGGAGGTGGAAGAGATCCATTATTATCTCGGTGGTGGGTCTTTTCTTATTGATTGGATTAAATTTTAGCCATCAACTGGTTATCTTGGGTTTAGGGCCTACAGATGCTATGATGCCCTTATGAAGCATCCTTTTTTGATATTGATATAAAAAAAAAAAAAACTATTTTTCTAAGATTAATGATTCGTTCACCGAATTTGTTTAGTCTGAATTTGCCTGAATGAGTTTTTTTCCCAAAAAGAGACTCATTCGAATGAAACAAATTCGATAAATGTTGTGGTACTATTTTTCTAACAAACATTTAGGTGGCCTTCGTGAGACAAATGAGTTGAGAAGTTAATTTCACAGTTAATTTGTTGGGATAATCGTTTCACGGTCCAGTGTTTTTGATGGGTGATCATTGTACTACATGGAAGTTTAGGTGTTCTTAATCAATTGAAATAGTGAAAAAATTGATGATAAAATAATATTCATTCACTTCTATTATAATTGAGAGGTTAAAAATAATTTACATAATATAATTTGATGTTCTTTATTGGGATATTTATCAATAAATTTTATTTCACAAACAAGTATTTCAATTAGTCTTGAGTTTTTTCTATTGATTTGTTAAGTCTTATTAGTAGAGAGTTCTTTTTCTGTGTGGTCCCATTTTTTATTTTGGTATTATTTTGGTGGATAGATATACCCTTTTATTAATGTGAAAGGTATGATGTGATACTCTAATGTGATAAGTATTAATGTGATACACTAATGTGACATGTATTAATGTGACACTTCAATAATGTGACACTCAAAAAAAATTAAAAACTCTTTAGTGTATTTTTCCCAAATATGACAACGTGGAGGGTATGATCTTTTTTTTTTTTTTTTTTGATCAGCAAAAAAAAAGATTTATTGATGAAAGAGCAAGAAACATGCAAAGATACATCAACAAATCAGGGAAGAGCAGGAGCATATCATACGCAAACACTAACCCAAGATTGGCGAGAAACCAATCAAAACAAACAAAAACCATCAAACAGAACAACAACAAACAAGAACACCATTCTACACCCGCTCCAAACCATTGAGTTTCCATTTTATCACCCCATAGAACCTGCATAGACTGGAACAACCACAGACAGAAGCAGACCAGAACCGAACAACTGCACTCTGAAGTAATAGCAACAAAAATGTACAGCATACAGCCAAGCAACATACATAGCATACACAGTATACAACAGCATACAGCAAACAGCAGAGGCAGAGGCAGAGTCTGTCAGCTTATCAGCCCAAGCAGCCTAACAGCCAAGCACCTTGAAGGCAGCCCAAGCAGTCTATCAGTCAAGCACCTTGACACACTTAGAGGCAGAGCCTTACCTGACTTAGGCTTGGTTTGGGAACAGGCTATTTTAGTAACTTTTTGGCTTTTTACGAAAAGGTGTGCAGAAAAGTAGAGAGGTGATGTGATGTGTTTTAGTTGGCTTTTTGGCTTTTTTAGCCACTTCCCAAACGAGGCTTTAGATTGAATATTAAGTCGTTCACTGAGTAGTGGAAGTCTTGTATTGAAGCTTTGATCCATAATGCAAGTCTTACCTTTATAAGTTCACTCACCTCAGAGCAATTGGGCTGCACTCCATTGAAAATGCACTCGTTCCTCAGCTTCCAGAGTGACTAGAGGGTGATTAATGGTAGAGCTCTCCAAATCTTTTTTTCCAAGCTTTTAAATTTACCTCCCTTTCACCAACGAAAGAGACTTTCAATTGAGCTTAGTGTCGCCTATTGAAACTCCCACCATTACAGCATTTTGGACCAAACAGACCAAGACAATGGGCAAAACAATAGCACATGGCTGGTTGATTCTGATTCTGATTTGCAGAAGATACACAGTGTAGAAGCGTTAACATTGAGAACCCCAATCTTTTGAAGGAAAGCAGCAGATTTGATTTGGTCTTTCCAAGCCAACCAGCTGAAGAATTGAATTTTGGGAAGGATATCTTTATTCCAAATGAACTTACAGATATTATAACTGGGGCCAAGGGAGGCATTGCTAAAATTATACACATTAGCTGCTTTAAACGAACCTAAAGATGAGCCAAGCCAGACAGGTCTGTCAGCCTCTCCAATCCGGAGGGTTGGGGCAGTAGATAATGCACTGTACAGTCTAGTAATTTGCACCAATTCCCACTCTTAAGGTGTTCTTTTGAAAGATAAGTTCCAATTCCCCGAGGACGATCTTTTATCATAGAACAAGGGTAGAGTGTCTTCCTTATTAGTAGATAATCTGAAGAGACTTGGGAATTCATCTTTGAGACAAATGTTTCCACACCATTTATCAAACTAGAATTTGACTCTCTTTCCATCACCAACCTTAATTAGAAAATTGTCCAGAAAGAATTTGTAGAGGGGCTGCTTATGGATAACAATAGATATGATGTCACTCCACACCCTAGAGTATTTGCAGGAAGGCCTTAAGATTGGCTGCCACCTATCTTTATCAATCAAGTACTTATTACAAAGAACCTTTCTCCAAAGAGCTTTAGGCTCACATCCAAACTTCCACCACTATTTTAACAAGAGGCTAGTATTGACATCAATAATTCTTCGTATTCCTAGGCCTCCATGACTTCCACTTTTTGTTACTTCTGCCCACTTCACCATATGAATTTTCTTCTTCAATTCAGTACCTCCCCATAGGAAGGAAGCTTCAATTTTCTCTAGCTCTTTGGCCACCCCCAAAGGCATTCTGAATAGGGACAGGTAATAGAGAGGAAGGTTGGATACCACTGATTTGATTAAAGTGAGTCTTCCGGCAAATGACAGGAGCTTTCTCTTCCAGCCTGCTAATCTTGATTTGACTTTTTCTATGATAGGTTTCTAGGTGGACTTTTTCCCAGGGTTAGTACCTAGAGGCAAACCTAAGAACTTCAGAGGCAGGCCTTGCACTTTGCAATTGAGGAGGTTAGCTATGGCTGAGAAGACTTCATTACCAACACCATATCCACATAAAACACTTTTGTGATAGTTTATTTTCAGCCTAGAGAGTAGCTCAAAACATCTAAGCACCCTTTTAATGCTTACTGATTGCTCCATATCTGCTTCATAGAATATGATTGAATCATCAGCAAAGTGTAGATGAGAAATAACTACTTCATTCCTCCCAATTTTCACTCCCTTAATAAAATTCTACTCATGAGCTCTAGTCATGAGGATGTTGAGACCTTCTGCTACTAAGTTGAACAAAAAATGGGAGAGGGGATCGCTTTGCCTCAACCCTCTGTGTGGAGAGAATTCTGCAATTGGTGATCCATTAATTAGAATAGAAAGCCTTACTGTGGAGATACATTCTCTCATCCAAGCAACCCATTTTGGACCAAAACCAAAGTTAGAGAGCATAGAAAGAAGAAACTCCTAATTAACTGAATCAAAAGCTTTTTCAAAGTCTAGTTTAATGATGATGCCTTTCTTTTTGGATTTTTTCTAACTATCCACAATTTCATTGGCAATAAGAACATTATCCAGAATACTCCTTCCTCCAAGAAAAGCAGATTGAGTAACTTTGATTACTTCAGGAAGAACTCTTTTCAGTCTATGTGCTAGGACTTTTGAGAGAATTTTGTAAATGGAGCCCACCAAACTAATAGGCCCATAGTCCCCCAATCCCGCAGGATTATCATTTTTGGGGATAAGTGTGATGAAGGAACTATTAAGGCCATAAGCAAGTCTGTCGTGGGTGTGGAAATCTGCCATGAACATGAGAACCTCCTTTTTCATAACCTTCCAAAATTTCTGAAAACATAACAAGTTGAAGCTATTTGGGCCTGGAGCTTTATTGCCATTGCATTCTTTAACAGCTGCCTTAATTTCAGCTTTAGAGAACTCACTTTCTAACTCTTGGCCTATTAGTCCTAAAGATGGCCTATTAGCCCAATCTTCTATGAATTGTTTCTTAAAATGTAGAAGGGCCTCATGTTTGATTTTGACAGGATCTTCATGAGTAACACCATTAACAGAGATGGAATTGATTGCGTTTCTGTTTTGTTTACAACTGGCCATTACATGAAAGAACCTAGTGTTTTTGGCCCCTTTAAGTGTCCAGTTAACTCTGAATTTCTGCTGCCACATCCATTTCAACATTCTGCTAAGATTCCATACTCCATCTATCATCGCTCTCCTGCTTTCTTTTTCTGAATCTATTAGTGGTCTGTCTTCAGCAATGAGATCCAATATATGCAACTCTTCCTCAGCTGCTTTCAATTTAGAGGAGATGTTACCAAAGACATCACAGTTCCATTTTTTGAGAGCAATCTTCAACAACTTTAACTTCTGCAGAAGAATATACCCAGGTTCTCCATTGACAGAAGTTTCCTTCTAAATGCTTTCCAAGAAAGAGGGAAATGAGGGGTGCAAGGTCGAAATGAGGGGTGAAAGGTCCATGCATTGATAAACCTGAAGGGTTTTGGGCCCCAATTCCTCTCATCCTCCCTTATTAGGAGATGACAGTGATCAGAGAGAAGTCTAGGCAGCCCTCATAACTTCAATTTGAATTTGGTAAACCATTCGGGGTTGAACATAATTCTATCAATCCTACTCCATTTCTCATTTTCTTGTGCATTACACCAAGTGTATTTCCTTCCAAGCAAAGGTAAGTCAGTTAGCTCACTTCTATCAATAAATTCATTAAACTCTTTCATCCCTTTGTCCCTTCTAGAGCATCTAATCCTTTTCCCAATATTTCTTATCTCATTGAAATCTCCACTCATATACCATCGGTTAGGGAAGATTCTTTTGAGGTTAACAAGACAATCCCACAATTTGTTTCTACTGCTAGCATTATTTGGGGCATATACATTTAACAGTATACATTCAAAAGAGTTGTGGAGTGCACCTGAGAGTAGGATGAATCTCCTATTACTGCAATAGCTATGTAACTTGAAGATCTTTGGATCCCAAATGCATAATAGGCCTCCAGCAGATCCCTCTGAATCAACTGACATAAATTCCATACTACTTCTTGGCGATAGGGCTCTAACTTCATGCTCTGTAATTGAGGATTTTTTTATTTCTTGAAAGAGTGCTATTTCCACTTGACTTTCCCTAAGTAACTTCCTTATTCTTCCTTTTTTCTCAGCTTTTCCTAATCCTCTAACATTCCATGACAGTAGCTTCATTAATTAACAAAATTGAACACCAAAATCACCTGGGCTAAAGCTGTTTACTGCCCACCTTTCTCCTCTCCTCCGTTTCTTTCTTTATCTTTGAGTTCTAATTCAATAATTTTGTGGAGAGTATCCGAATTCTTACTTTTGAAGTTGAGTCCTAGAACTCTCCCCATCTGCATTGTAGCTTGAGCTTTATTTAGGATATATCTTCCCCTTCTATCACAATTCTCAGATGAAGCCGAAAGTGACATAGCTGTAACAGCAGCTCTGAATATGGCCCTTTTTCGTGGAGACTTACTAGAGGAAGCCCCTTTGTGCCTATGAAACCTGACGAAGCTGGAGATGATTTCAGACTGAGTGAGTACCTTAGACTTACCTTTTTTGTTTCCTTTCAGCTTGACTCTAGATTTGGGTTTGCACTTCCCAGATTGAGCCCCTTTACAATGTGGTGTGTCTGAAATCGATTTGGTTCTTGAAGGCCCAAGTGATCCACCATTAGCAGGGCTAAGATTAATAACTTTGTTAAGGTTTGAAACTGATAGGCCAGGTTTATTAAGGATATGGCCCAAATCAATCTCCAAGTCTATGCCAGGTGTAAGCCCTGCAGATGCACTGAGGCTCCTAATAAAACCAGGTGTGTACAGATGGCCTTCTAACCTCTGATTGTCATTATTGGTTGGTGATCTATGTTCAACCGTCTTCGTTTTTGGTGGGTCTGCTATACGTGCATCATCTTCAAAGCTGCTTCCTATGCTATTTTTTATCTCTGTAATTACCGTATCCCCTTCCTCTCTGCCACAGTGGTGTTCCACTTTAGATTCTTCAACTACCTTGTCCACCTCAGCTCTGCCACAGGTTTGCTCTACCCTCTGAATAGGATCCACATCATTAAAAGATGCCAGCTTAGCAACATTTCTCTCCATTCTCTTTGCCAGGTCACCTTCATCTTCCTCAATCCTTATGGGATCTTCATGCTCTTGTCTGGCTATCATATTGGAACTGCAGTCTTCCACCGAATCCATGGATGAAATATAATCTTCTTCAACATTAGTTTGTTCTTCATAAACTAAGACTGGAAAGATTTTGCCCTTGCATTCCAAATGTATTTCTTTGTTAATCCATTCCATACATTTAGTTGCAACCTTGACTCTGCCATAACAAAAGGACATTGGTTGGCAAGCATTACTATCAAGGTTTAGGACCTTACCCCATATTCCTCCTAGTTTGGTAAACGTGTCTCTGTTCCAGAGGTTCAATGGGACTCCATAACATCTTAGCTATAAACATCTCTCATGCTCAAGGTGTATATCTAGCTTCTATACTGTAGCAACTTCACACCACTCCTTTAGCCATTCATTGACTAGTCTGAAGTTGGATTTCATCTCTTCTTTGGACTTGAATGTTAGGACAACATCCCTCCCTCCTCCATTTCTGACAAGAATATTGCCCATTCTTTTATTCTTTAGCGCTTGCTTGATGCTGAATAAGGTGTACTCTTCTTTGAGTCTTACTATTACATTTTCATACAACCACCCATGACCATCTTCATTCACTTTAATGGTAGAATAAGCTTTACCTTGTGGAATGCCTATGTTTGATTTTAAGGCATCAACAAAGGATTCACGTTGGACATAGACTCCTTCTTTTCTTTCAACAACAGCAGGATTTCTTCTAGTGGGGGGGGGGGGGGTTGAGGTTTGCTAATGTTCTGATCTCTAGCATACTCAGCATATTTGACTTCAAGTGCCTTATCCTCCATCCATAACCCATTTGCTTTCTGAACTGCAATGCTTGCTGCGACCGAGCAGCCAAATCTCACAAATCCGAACCTTGTGTGTGTGGCTTTCCTCCTCTTTTGTGGGATAAGGACATCCTTTACTATTCCAAACTTAGTGAAGAGTTTGAACAGTGCTTTAGGCTTCATAGAGTTTGGTAGGTTATCCACAAATACCGTAAACAAGCCCTTCAATGAACTATTGCTCTATGCACCTCTGTCTTTCCTCTACTTGACCACAGGGATCCATCCTCCTTGCTCTATGTGGAGGGTATGATCTGACACTAAAAAAAAAATTAAAAACTTTTACTGTATTTTTTCCAAATGTGACAACGTGGTAGGCATAATGTGACACTCAAAAAAATTTAAAAATTTCTTAATGTGCTTTTTCTAAATGTGACAATGTGGTGGGTAGATGTGACACTTTAAAAAAAATAAAAAAAATTTAGTGTACTTTGTTCAAATGTGACAACGTAGCGAGTATGAACCATTTTGGTAGAGATTTTTCATGAACCATTCTAGTAGAGATTTTTTATCAAATGAAATAATTACTACATTGAATTTAGAATGGGAGTTACCCCCCCCCTCAAAAAAAAAAAAAAAAGAAAAAAAAAAGAAAAAAGAAAAACTATTCCCTAGCCTATTAAAACCATGGGCATTGATCTGTTGGAAAGGAAGCAACCTCCAATTCTCTGGCACAATTACTAAGATATTGTTTTATGCTATCTAATAAACCATTTTCTAGGTTATTCACCAAGATGGAA